>JAJPUD010025520.1:3401-17473 GCA_023553655.1 Myrmecobius fasciatus | reverse complement strand
GCCTTCTGGGTGTAAAATATCAGGGCAGT
The DNA here is from genome assembly GCA_023553655.1 of Myrmecobius fasciatus. Lineage (NCBI taxonomy): Eukaryota > Metazoa > Chordata > Mammalia > Dasyuromorphia > Myrmecobiidae > Myrmecobius > Myrmecobius fasciatus. Next base: position 17,444 of record JAJPUD010025520.1, on the reverse strand, counting down.
TTTCTTTTATGATTTCCTGGAATATAGTGTCCAGGTTCTTTTTTTCATCATGGCTTTCAGGAAGCCCTATAATCCTTAGATTGTCTCTCCTAGATCTATTTTCCAGGTCAGTTGTTTTTCCTAGGAGATATTTCATGTTTTTCTCTATCTTTTCATTTTTTTGTTTTTGTTCGACTGATTCTTGAAGTCTTGATGAGTCATTCATTTCCAATTGTTCGATTCTAATTTTTAATGTCTTATTTTCTTCAGTTACTGTTTTTAGTTCCTTTTGCAATTGACCAATTACATCTTTTTGTTCATTGCATTCTTTTTCCATTTTTTCTATTTTATTTTGCAGTGATCTCATCTCGTTTCCCCATGTTTCTTCTAACTGTCTTTTAAGATTTTTTATGCAATCTTCAAAGAAAGCCTTGTGACATGGAGACCAATTTATGTCTCTCTTTGGGGCTTTTTCTGGAGTTGCTTTACCTTTAGGGGCCTCAGGATTTGAGGTCTGTTCTTCCCTCTCTCCATAAAAGTTGTCTATGGTGAGAGCTCTTTTTGGTTTTTTTATTCATTTTTTTAAAGGTGTGAGGTCTGTTTAGGGCAAAGGTGGGACAGCTGCTTTAATTTGCCCTGGGGCAGTTCCAGCTCCCTGCTCCAGATCCCTGCCCTGGTCTCCCTGCGCTTCAGTCTGGGTTCAGTAGACCACCCCCTTCCCAGTTAAAACCGACCTGTTTTGAGGTTCTTCCAGAGTATCTTCTTCTAGAATCGTGTTGTTCTCCAGATATTGTGGATTTTTTTGCTTCAGAATCAGTCTAGAGGCTTCATATGTTGTTGGTTTGAGGGGAGGTTAGAGGAGGTTACAGAGACTCCTGTCTGATCTCCGCCACCATGGCTCCACCGGTTTAAGACTGTCCATTCTCTTCCCCAATCCCTCCTCAAACCTTCCCTTTATGGTTTTCAAGCATAAATTGCCCTTGACTCTCCTAGGCTGTGGACACCCTTACTTGGTTGCCCCGGCATTAGTGCCTAATTTTTTTTTCCTAATAAAACTTTCTGCTTTAACTCAACTTGAACTCCTCTGAATGTGAGGGGTGGACTTCATACAATTGACATGATCCGGTCTATTCTTTATCTGCAAGCTTGTCATTTTGTGTATGTGGAGGGGGGGAAGGGAAGGAGGAGGGCTTTATCTGTAGTTACACTTATAATCAATCCCTGCAAGGCAACATTGAGTGAAGGAAGTGAGCCAGAGCTTTGTGAAACACTTTCAGAAAAATGGTACAATTAGAGATCCCCAGTTCAGGCCCTCATTACCCCTGGAGGTCTATGCAGGGATTGAATTTGCAAACTAGTCCTCATTAACACCAGGCTCTAATCAACTGAACTGACCCAGATAATCATTTAAGATGTTACTAGAATTGAAAGTATTTAGAAAGGACTAAATACAAGCAAAGCAGCTCATCAAGAAAAGGCAATTTGAACTGGGAGGTCATAAATTAATTCCTGTATGTATTTGTGGTACAATTTTTTTAAATACTGGGAGCATTTTTATTAGGCTGAAATCCAATGTGAAAGGATTTTGACTTCTCATGCTTGTATTTTCCCTTACAGGGGATCTGCCTTAATAGCAATTGCTCCTGAAAATCTGAAACCTGAGATTTAAGAAAGAGTAGAATATGAAAATCTAGTGAGAAAAATACAAAATAATATGATTTCAAAGGATGAAGAATCCCTTCTGTGTGTGTGTGTGTGTGTGTCTGTGGGTGTGTGGGTGTGGATATATATGTGACAGAGAGGCAAACAGTGACACATAGAGGGATAAAGAGACAGATGGAGAGGCAGAGGCAGAAAGATACAGAAGGAATATGGAGGCAGAGTATAAGTGAAGTGGAAGATTTTATGAAAGAGTTGGCATTTGAATTAGGTTGATGAGTAGGAGATAGAGAGGGAGATTTTGAACAAAGAGAAAAAGATGGAGTTTGGGTGTCTTCAGAGAATTATAACTAATCAATGTTAATTTGATGTGTGAAAGATAATAATGGGAAATATTTGCAAAGGTAGGTTTGGGCCAAATCATGAAGAATCATTATCATTAGAAGAGTTCAGAGCTCAGTCATAGCTATTGGAAAATCAAAGTTTTCAGGAGTGTGTATATTTTTATATAAATGTGTACATGGGGTCAATGATAGGATCAGTGCTATACTATAGCAAGATTAATCTGCAATATGTATGGTAGTGTTCATTGGAGAAAGAATCGTTATAGAAATCAATAGTTACAAGATTATTTATTGCAATAGTTCAGATAAAAGAAAATTAATTAGAATTCTAGGTCCAGATTTACTAACAACTAGTTGTGTATCTTTAAATATATCACTTAACATCTATAGAATTAAATTTATTCAAACTAGAAGGAACTTTCTAGTCTGAAATTCATAATTTTCTTGGTGATAACTTAAAGAACAATCTGGTATAGTCTTGGGGATAGAAACAAAATGAAAGAGGTTGAAGAGTAAATGAATGATGAAGTACAGCCAACAAATGGAGATTTCTCTCCTAAAATATTTAATAATAAAGGGAATAAGAAAGATTCAATGGAAACTCAAATAGCTAGGAGAATTTAAAGTTTTTTCTTTCTCTTTTATGATGTGAGGGACTTAAATTTGCTTCAAGCTTCAAGAATATCCTGAAGGTCAGTAAAAATGGTGAGAAGATGGTATAAATGTGTTTCAAACTAGGAAGGAAGAGGTTATGAGAAGTAGTGGTGGAAGACTGCAGAAATATTTTGGAGTTAGGAATAATGACAAGGAGGAGAAGGAAAAGGAAAAGGAAGAGGAAAGAGGAGAAGGAGGAGAAGGGAAGAGGATGAGGAGGGAGGAAAAATAGGAGAAGGAGGAGAAAGAAAAGAAAAGGAGGAGGAGGAAGAAGAGGGAGAAGAGGAGGAAGAAGAGGAGGAGAAGATAGAGAAAGATGCAAAGAGGCAGAAAGGAAGATATACAGAGATCTCTAAACAATGTGACAGAGACAAAAAGAAGTCACAGTGAAGTCAGCATTCTTTTAAGATAAAGAGGTGAAAGGAGTGCTGGTAGAAGAAGTAATGAATATAGGGGAGTTTGCTCACAATACAGCTAGGCTTCCAATGGAAGTGGTTAATAATAAGAATTGAAATGTATTTAGTGTTTTCATGCTTGCAAAATATTTTACATTTTCTCCTCTGATCCACATATCCATTGAGATAGGTACTCACTGATATTATTATTCTCATTTTGCAGAGGAAAAAATTGAGGTTTGAGAGGGTTAAAAGATTTCAATATGAATATAGGACTTGTAATGATCATAGAGATTTAAAAACAAGTCTTGCTTATTCCAAGTCCCACACTGAAACTACTGTGCCACCCTAATAGAGAGGGTGAGAGGTGAAAATAAAAGTTATGTTGTAAAAGGCTCAAAATATGGGAGAAAATAGCAGTCTGTGAAGGGCTCAGATTGTGGAGAAATTTTCTCCTAAGGTTATGGATGTGGGTAACAGAAAAAGAGAGGCAAAAAGGCTTGAGAAGTTACATTAGTAAAAGGTCATTGCATAATAGACTTAGAGTCGGAAGAGACTTTAGTAATCATCTAGTCCAAATCCTTCATTTTACAGAGGAAGCCCAGAGAAGTTACAAGGTTTTCCCAAGTAGCAGAGTTAGGTTTCCCATTCAGGTGCTGGAAGAAAAGGTGGGCCAAAGTAGGCTACTATGTAAGCTAAACAATTATTATCCTAAAAGAGTTTGTGATACAAAATCAATCATCAATTAAAATGATTGCTTGGTGAAGTGGTGAGGTCCTGGAAAACTTTCCTTCTCTGAGGTAATAGTTTAGAATAAATATTGGGAGATGAGAGGAGGAGAAAGCATAAAACCAGTCACTGAAGTCTTATGTAAAGTTTTATTTAGTAAGCATTCTGCTTCTTATTCAGATGAAATGTAATATAAAGCTGTGAGTTGTTGTTCTATTAATTGGTTTTACATTAATTTTCACAACTGAGAAAAATATGAAGCTAGTAACTATGTATTTCCCCAAACCCCCCCCCAAAAAAAAATCAAGTGCTCAATTTCTTTTCCATGGACATTGCTACCTGAGGAATCAGCGACATAGTCATACTTGGAAGAATAAAGTTCCCACTGTCATTCAAAAAATTGGAAAAAAGCCAACAGTTGACATGAAGCATAAAGAATGTTAGTTAATACTAAAATAAATGCTAATGATTTTGGGTAATTATTAAATATTTTTTTATTTTTTTCTTCAATGTGCCTTTCAAAAAAGCATGATTTTTAAAATTTATATAATTACACAGAACTTCTTTGCCTTCTTTCTCCCCCCCCAATATCTTTGCTTATTTTTTATTTCTAGATTTCATGATCTAATATATACAAAGTATCACCAACATCCAGATCATATTACATTTTGAAATTTTGAAACTGCCAAGGATCTTTTTTTTTCCTTTGCTGATATTTTCTTCCATATGTGAACTGTGAATTATTCTTCATCATTCTATTAGAAAATACGAGTTTCACTTGCCCTGATGGCAGGGATTGTGTTACTTTCCCCTTATGTTTTCATATCTTTGACATCTAGCACAATATAGTATACACAAGAGTTAATAAACACTTATCAAATTGAGTCTTGGTTTTTCTGACAATTTAAAAAATGCAGATTCCTAACACTTCTTGCTATGCTCTGAGTTTGTTTTGTATGTACTAATAGAGACATCTATTTTATTTTTTTCAAGGACTGTGAGTAAATATTCAAAATCCTTATTTCTCTCTGTTTTTATCTCTATAATGGGGAATATATTTAAACAGTGTGATAGGGTTATTTTAAGGATAAAATGAGGCAAGATTTGTAAAATAATATGTAAATCTTAAAGTGCTATCAAAATGCTAAACAATTATTATTAATTCAAGAGGTAGTTCTGAATCATTATATTGTTGAGGCATTCCTGACTTTACTGATAGCTTTAGTTACTTCAAGTTTACATTCATTTTGAGCATGCTTCTTTCCTCTACTAGTACTTTCTTTGATAGAATGTAAGCTCCTTCAGTTCAGCAACTGTTCTAATTTTTTGCCCATGTCCTCACTGGTTAGCACAATGCCTGATACATTGATTGATTGACTGATTGATTCTGGGTCTCTGGTATTTTAATCTATACTTCTACTACCATCACCTCCTTTGTCGATCTACTACTATCTCCCATTGTAAATTGGCTTAGATTGAGACTGGTGGAATGATCTACTTTTCCTAGGGAAACCAAATCCTGAGCAAACAAATGGATCCAGTTGTTGTTAATCCATTGTGAATTTCATAGATGCCTATTGATTTAGCAAGTGTGAAGAGATCCTCCTCACAACCATGATGACATGTTGCCAAATGAGAACACTAATGGCTCTGAAATGATTTTTAATGCTGTATTTTCAACCCTCTGAAAATGATCAGAGGTCTCTGTTGTGTACTAAGCTGATGATATGAACCATAAGCCCCCTCCACAGTCAATCAGCCAAGTGAAGTTTAGAAGATCACAGATAAGTTAAAGTCACTGAGGAAGCAAATAGGGGCTAAGTGACCTTGTCTCTGCTGAGTGTTCAGTTCAGTGATTTTTACCAGATGGATCTCTGAGGGCTTGGGGACATTCATCTGCCTTTGTTTATGTTTCTCTTCAGGTAGCTTCATGCTGACAGGAAATTAGACATCTATCAAATAAGGTTCTTGAGGATGGTAGACCTCAGAGAGCCCAGAGATCATGTCATGGTAAGCTAAACTTATAATGACTGGAAATTATTTTGTTTAAGAAAGTTTATTTCCCTACTTTGATATTAATTACTAAGACCTCTGGGAATGAGAAGGAATGGCTCACAAGTGCTGTACATCCCACTTCTCTAATAGTTTAATTCCCTTTTCTTTAGTCTCCCTGATATTACCCTTATAGAGATTCTCATGATCATCAACTCCTAAATCACGGTATTAGCCTCTTACTTGTTTTTTTCCACCTCCATCTTCTCCTTTCATCCTTTATATTCTTGCCAGAAGAATATTTCTTCTGTGTATTTATGATTACCCCATATGAAGAAATATTCACTGTCTCTGTATTGCTTCTTGAGTAAAGCTCAATTCCTTTTAACTGACACTACAGGTTCCTCACAACTTGGTATCAATTTATCTAATCAGTTTTACTGAGCTTTGCTTTTAATCCCTTCCTTCTGTACTTGAATTAAACTGGATAGGCCTTCTCTGTCTCTGTCTCTGTCTCTGTCTCTGTCTCTGTCTCTGTCTCTGTGTATGTGTGTCTATCTCTCTGTCGCTGTCTCTTTCTGTCTTTGTCTCTCTGTCTCACTCTTTTTCTGTGTGTGTGTGGGTGTGTTTCATAATGTGAGTTCTTATTCTTCTATGCTTTTTACTCTCTACTAGAAATTGTACCCCCTCTTTCCATCTGTTGAATTCCAACCTGTCCTTTATTGCCCAATTCAAATGCCTCCTGAAGCTTTATCTATTATTGCCCCCTATCCAAATCTCAAAAAGAACTGTTTTCTACTTTGCCAATATACTAATAATGTGACTTTCTGCTATATTAATCTTATTCTTGATATATTATAGCCCTGATAGCTTTTAAGTCCCTTAAATTAATGAATTTTGTCTTCTCCGAGCTTTGTATATTCTTCAATGCATAACACAGTGTCTTGTTTTCAGAAGTCGCCTAAAAATGGTTGTTAGTTTGAAGTGAGCAGAACCTGGTCATTTAGTACATTGGCTCTTTTTCTTCAGGTTTCATTTTATTTGACCTCTTTAAAAACTTTGGCATTCTTGGCTATTCTCCCGGTCTGGGTTCTCTTTCCTTATTTTCTCCCTATTTCTCTACCCACTCTTATTTTACTCTGACTTTGGTTTCTTCTCATCTTTCAGCATCCTTCCCACCAATATTTTGTTTTGATTTCTCTTATTTTGCTATAAAATCTTTTTTGTTAATGTTATTCTCTCTCATGTTTTTAATTATTAACTCTGTGCAAAAAAAAAAATGAGATGTCTTTCTAAAAAGCTTCGGCATAATTTTTATACCTGCCTGACATATCCAACTCATTCATTATATAAATAATTTAGTTTACAATACACTCCCTAAAAACCAACTACTCCTGACTTTATTATTTCTCTCATTGATATGACTATTCATTCAATTCTCTTTGTTTAAAACATGGAATTATCTTATCTTCTTTTTATTCTCTTTTCTTTCATATTATTTATCAAGTCAAGTAATTCTACTTCTAAATATGTTTCATGTGTTCCTTTTTCTCTAATACTACTGTCAATACCCTAGTACAGGTCCTCATTTCCAACCAACTGAATTATTGCAATAACCACCATATAGGTTTTTCTAATTCCAAACCTTTCCCACTCTAATCTATTTTTCATACTACTTCATACTACTGACAGCTTAATCTTTCTGATGCAGGTATGAGCATTCTGCTCAAAATAATAAAGGGTAACATAAACAAGGAAATAGAAATGATACTAAATGTATATGCTCCAATGGTAGAGCAGCCACCTTGCTAAAGAAGATTTTAAGCCAATTAGAAGAAGAAATAGACAACAAAACTAGAGTGGGGGAACTCAGCCTTTCCCTCTCAGAATCAGACAAATATAACTACAAAATAAACAAGAAAAAACCTAGAGAGGTTAATAGAATTTTATAAAACCTAGATATGATAAATCTCTGGCGAAAATTGAATAAGGACAGAAAGAAATACACCTTTTTATTGGCAGTACATGACATTTACACAAAGATTGACCACATATTAGGGCATGAAAACTTCACAATCAAATGCAGAAAAGCAGAAATAGTAAATGCTTTCTTTTCCAACCAATGCAATAAAAATTATAATCAATTAAGGGTCAGGGAAAGATAGACTAAAAAGCAATTAGAAATTAAATAATCTAATTCTAAAAAATGAGTGGGTCAAATAAAAAACCACAGAAACAATCCATAATTTCATCTAAGATAATGACAATAATGAGACTATACACAAAATCTATGGGATGCAGGCAAAGCAATCCTTAGGGGAAATTTTATATCTTCAAATAGCTACATAAATAAAATAAAGAAGAGATCAATGAATTGGGCATACAAGTAAAAAAAGCTAGAAAAAAACAAAATTAAAAACCAACAAATAAATAACAAAATTAGAAATTCTGAAACTCAAAGGAGGGATTAATAAAATTGAAATGAAGAGAACTATTAAACTAAGAAATAAAACTAAGAATTGGTTTTTAGAAAACACACAAGAAAATAGATAAAACTTTGGTTAATTTGATCAGAAAAAGGAAAGAAAAAAAAACCTAATCACTAGCATCAAAAATAAAAAGGGTGAATGTACCACCAATGAAAAAGAAATAAAAGCAATAATTAGGAGCTATATTATCCAACTATATGGCAGCAAGTCTGACAATCTAAACAAAATGAATGAATATTTACAAAAATATAAATAGCCCAGATTAACAAAAGAGGAAATAAATTATTTTCATAGACCCATTTTAGAAAAAAAATTAACAAGCCATTAATGAATTCCCTAAGAAAAAATCTACAGTGTCAAATGGATTCATAAGTGAATTCACAAATATTTAAAAAAAATTAATTTCATCACTATATAAACTATTTGGAAAAATAGGTAAAATAGGAATACTATCAAATTCCTTTTATGACACAAATGTAGCACTGATATCTAAACCAGAAAGAGCCAAAACAGAGAAAGAAAATTACAAACCAACCTCCCTGATAAATATTTAAGCAAAAATTTTAAATAAAATACTAGCAAAATGATTATGGCACCTTATAAGCAGTATAATACACTATGAGCAAATAGTGATTTAATGTCAGGAAAACTATTCCCACATCAACCATATCAATAACAAAACTAACAGACATCATGCAATAATCTCAATAGATGCAGAAAAAGCTTTTGACAATATATAGTATCCATTCCTATTAAAAACATTACAGAGTATAAGGATAATGGAAGCTTTCCTTAAAATAATAAGTAGTATCTATCTAAGACTAATAGCAAGAATTATTTTCAGGGATGAGAAACTGGACACTTTCCCAGGAAGATCATGGATGAAATAAGGTTGCCCATTATCTCCACTATTATTCAACTTTGTACTAGAAATGCTGGCTTTAGCAATAAGAAAAGAAAAAGAAATTAAAGAAATTAAGATAGACAATGAGGAAATAAACTATCACTCTTTGCAGATGACATGATGATATACTTTGAGAATCCTAGAAAATCATCCAAAAACCACTGGAAGGAATTAAAAGTTTTTAGCAAAGTTGCAGGATATAAAATAAGTCCACATCAAATCATCAGCATTCCTATATGTTACTGACAAAACCCATTAGAAAGAGATAGAAAGAGACATTCCATTTAAAATTACATAGACAAAATAAAATGCTTGGGAGTCTATATGCCAAGACAAATCCAAGAACACTATGACACAATTACCAACCATTTCTCACACAAATAAAGTCATATCTAAACTACTAGAAAAATAGTCATGGGTAGGTAAAGCTAATATAACAAAAATCATAATTCAACCTAAATTATTCAGTGCCATACTGATAAAACTGGCAAGAATTATTGCATAAAACTAGAAAAATAATTACAAAATTCTTCAAAAAGAAAAAAAGGTCACGAATATTAAGGGAATTAATGAAAAAAAATACAAAAATGATGGATTAGCAATACCAAAGCTAAAACTATACTGTAAAGCCACAGTCATTAAAATCATTTGGTATTGGTTAAGAAATAGAGTGATGAATCAGTGGAATAGAATAGATACATGAGTCAATAATTAAGGCCTATAGAAATCTAGAATTTAATAAAAGTCCAAACTCCAGCTTCTGAAATAAAAACTCACATTTGACAAAAATTTCTGGGAGAACAGGAAAATAATGTCAGAAACTCAGCACAGATCTACATCACACATCCCATAGCAAAATAAGTTCAAAATGGATTCATGATTTGGGCAAAAATGATGGCACCATAAACAGTTTTGGAGAGCAAAGGATAATTTTCCTATCAGATCTTTGGAGAAAGAAGGAATTTATAACCGAAGAAGAACTAAAGAACATTACGAAAGGTAAAATGGTAAAAACAAACTCAATAGAAACAAGATTTAAAAGGGAAGTAACGAAGCTGAGAAAAATCATGACAGCCAGTGTTTCTGAAAAAGATTTCATTTCTAAAATGTTTGAAGAACTGTTTCAAATTTATAAAGAATATGTCATTTCCCAATTGATAATTGGTTAAAGGATATGAACAGAAAATTTTCAGATGATGAAATTAAAGCCAACTTTAGATATATGGAAATATGCTTTAAATTGCTATTGATTAGAGAAATGCAAATTAAAACAACTCTCAGATTGGCTAAGTTGTCAAGGGAAAGTATTGATGAATGTTGGAGGGGGTGTGGGAAAATTGGGACATTAATGCATTGTTGGTTTAAATGTGATAGGATCCAATTATTCTGAAGAGCATTTTGGAATTATGACCAAAAGGCTATAACACTGTGCATACTTTTGACTCAGCAGTACCACTACTGTGTCTGTACCCACAAGCAAATCATAAAGGAAGCTAAAAATAGTTTTGCCCACATGTGCAAAAATTTTTGTAGCAGCTCTTTTTGTGGTAACAAAGAATTGGAAACTGAGTAGATGCCTATCAATTGGGGAATGGCTGAATATGCTGTGGAATATGAAGATAATGGAATGTTATTGTTCTATAAAACAAACAAACAAACAAACAAACAAACAAAAAACAACTGATTTTACAAAGACCTGGAAAGATTTACACAAAATGATGCTGAGCTAAACAAGCAGAACCAGGAATACATTATAAATAATAACAGCTAGAATGTGTGGAGATCAACTATGAAGACTTGGTTCTTTTCAGTTGAACAATGATCCAAAGCAATACCAATAGACTTTGAACAGAAAATACCATCTGCATCCAGAAAAACAATGACAGAGACTGAATATAAATCAACACATTCTATGTTCACTTCTTTTTTCTGTTTTTTTCCATCTCTCCCATGTTTTTTTTCTTTTGTTCTGATTTTTCTCTCCCAATAAGACTCATAAAGCAATGTGTATTTAAAATAAATTTTCTAAAAAAAACCTAGAAAATAAATTAAAAAACCCCAAAAACTGAATTTTGAAAATTATCTTTACATATAATTGTAAAATGAAATTCTATTTATAAAAAAGAGTATATTCTGAGCAATCAGGATATTCATATCTTAATAGTAAGATGCATGACAAATGATTTCTCAATAGCAAAATGGTCAGTGAAGGCAAAAAGAAGTAGAAAAAGAAATAATCATAGTTTTATGAATGAATTACAAAAGCAAGGGTAGGAATGAAGACCAAATTATAATTCAAGGACATGTGTGGAGAAGTAACAGAAATAAAATGATGTGCTAGAATAGAGGAAAGGAGGGAAGAAAATGAGAAATTTAAAGAGAATAGAACCAGTGGCTACAAGGGTCCACCAAGCAAGAGTTTGTTGTCATGGGAAGCTAAACATCTTCCCTTCCCTCAACTCAGTCCGCCAGCTCCTCAGATGCCAACTTGTGCCTCATTCCCATCAGGCACTAGATAACACTCCACAAAACACATTTTTCCCTAAGGGAATTCAGGATTCCAGATTACTGAAATTCTTGAAACTATTATCTCCTTAAAAGTCATTGATCAAGATTAATAAAAAAAAAAAAAAAAAAACCAAAAGTTTGTTACAAACCCTTTTTGGAAAGCACAAATCACAGGTGACATATTTTGTTTATAGAATCCTTAGCCTTTGGGTTATTTTCCCATAAATATTCTTCTTTCTATCTTTATGTAAATATGACACCTTGAATCCAAAAGCATCCACATGGCATATTGATAAGATATTTGGACCTGGAATTCAGGAAGACTGAATTCAATTCTGGCTTCAGAAACTAACTAGTTATATGACCTTAGATAAATCACTTAACCTCTATCAATCTCAGTTTCCACAACTATAAAATGGGAATACTCCCCAATTTTATACCTCCCAGAATTATGAGATCAAAAGAGATGATATTTATAAAGTGTTTTGCATGATGATTAATGCATAGTAGGCATTTAATAAATGTTTCCTTCCTTGCTTTCCTTCCTTTCTCCCTCCCTCTCTTCTTTTTTTTCTTTTCTCTCTACCTCCTTCCCTCCCTTTCTCATTTTCTTTCTGCTTCTTTCTTCCTTCCTTCTTTCCTTTCTTCCTTACTGCCTTCCTTCCTTCTTTCCTTTCTTCCTTCCTGCCTTTCTTCCTTCTTTCCTTCCTTTCTTCCTGTTTTCCTTCTTTCTTCCTTTTTTAATTCCTTTTCACTTTCCTTCCTTTCAAGTGTAGAAATATGCATATAAATGACAAAACAGAGTTAAATATTTGGAGCTGAGTTTAAAACATACCTCAGGCACTTGCTAGCTATGTGTTTAAAAGCTAATATAAAGACACTTCTCCATTAGAGACTTCATTTCAGATGAAAATTGATCCATTCATTTATTCTTCTTGTTTGGTTGTACAAATGATTCCAAATCTACCTTTACTTCTTTCTTTTACTCCTACAAGGTTATCATGAAAGATTGACAAAAGCTTTTCTGAAATCCAGTTATATTTACTGCTTTAGTAATTGTATTCAATGTGAGAAGCACATGAGTCTAACAAGACTTTCTATCTATAGGAGTAAAAGAGAGAAGAAAAGAGATTTCTCCATCGTCTTCCCTCCTCCCTCCACAAGACAGCAAGCAATCTGATATAAATTAAATATGTGCAATCTTTGCAAACATATTTTCATATATGCCATGTTGTGCAAGAAAAATCAGACCAAAAAGAGGAGAAAACTCCAAAATGCTCTCCAGAATAGTTGGATCAGTTCACAACTTCACCAACAATGTATTAGTGTCCCAGTTTTCCCACATCCCCTTCAACATTTATTATTATCCTTTCTTTTCTTCTTAGCCTATCTGAGAGGTATTTATTGGTACCTCAGAGTTGTCTTAATTTGCATTTCTCTGGTCAATAGTTATTTAGAGCATTTATTCATAAGACTAGAAATGGTTTTAATTTATTTATCTGAACATTGTTTGTTAATATCCTTTGATCATTTATCAACTGTACAATGGATTATATTCTTATAAATTTTTCCATTCTCCATATATTTTAGAAATGAGATCTCTATCAAAACCCTTAGATGCAAAATTTTTTCTTCTCTTTTCTGTTTCCCTTCTAATCTTGTTTACTTTTTTGCACAAACTTTTTATTTTGATGTAATCAAGATTATTCAATTTTCATTTCATAATTTTATTTAGTTCTACTTTAGCCTTAAATCCTTCTCTTTTCCACAGATCCTTACTCTACTAATTTGCTTACAATACCACTCTTTATGTAGTGATCACTCTTTCTTTCCTGAAATAATCAAAGGTAATTGGTTTATTAAATACCACAAATAGACACAAACCTCAAAAACCAGTTATTTGAAGCATCCACATTTTTACCTCTTTTGGAAACCATGATAATATTTATCTACCTCTACTACCGTGACATCTCTCTTGTTTCAAGATTCTTTTAAAACAAAATAAAAGTGCCTTGGTTATTTGAAAAGCTTAAAATGATTTCATATTTGAAAATACTTCATAAGTTAAAAAGCCATACAAATAGGCATAGTAAAATATTATCCTGTTATTTTAGCAAAAATTTTTCTTAATGAGTAGAATTCTGAGGATCACTTTTTTGGGATTTCAAGAGACCTTTATTTTTTAATATAAAGTCTTTTATTTTCAAAACACATGAATAGATAGTTTTCTACATTCATCCTTGCAAAACCTTGTGTTTCAAAATTTTTAAATAACTTTTCTTTCCCTTTTATATTAAAGCTTTTTATTTACAAAACAAAACAAAACAAAAAAAAAGCTTGGGTAATTTTTCAATATTGACCCTTGCAAAACCTTGTGGTTCAAATTTTCC
>JAJPUD010025519.1:3675-17476 GCA_023553655.1 Myrmecobius fasciatus | reverse complement strand
ACCCAGAGAGAGGGATGTGAAATGTGGACCACAACATAACATTCTCATACTCCTTGATTGATGTTTGCTTACATTGTGTTTCCTTTATCTGATATATCGTTTGTGTGGACAAGATTTTTCTTGCACAACAATGTCAAGTTTGGAAATATATATACATATATTCGATTTACCAATATTTTAACATAATTAACATGTAGTGGATATCCTGCCATCTAGGGGAGGGGTGGGGAGTTGGGGGAAAAATTTGTAACGGAAAGCTATGTAAGGGTTATTGTTGAAGAATTACCCACACATATGTTATGCAAATAAAATTTAAAAAAAATTCAGTTTTCAAAGGATATATAATCTTGTCTCTGTGTTTCTAATGCTGGAAAAAATGTGAGAAGACAGAATACAATGAATAAAAAGCAGAGTTGCCTTTCTTATTTGTAGAAATTTATGACAAACTAAAGAGAGATAAATTTTATGAGTAAAGTATAATTTATTTTATATTAATTTCCAAACTATAATGGGTGTATGGGAGGAAAGTTTTATTGTTTTATTTATTAAAATATCATATTGGGTTTTTCAGGGTTCCACTACCCAGTATTGTTAAAAAAAATAAAATGAAATGAAAAATAGACTGTGGAATTTGCATATAAATGTGCCCATAGCCTTCTCTTGTTCTCTCCCTTTCTTGAAGAATGAAAAATAATACCCCATTAAAATTAAGAGAAAAAGATGGTTTTACTCACTAGAGAAAGCTCAGTCATTAAATGGAACTAAAACTACTTTAAAACTTTTGTCCCCCATGACTCCAAAAATGAAAAAGGGGGGAAAGTAGTCTTGTGTTTAAAATTTCCAAGTCTTATTGCTTAAGAACAACTTAGCTTATGTATTAGATATTGGTTTTTTGACTCCTCTCCAGTTTGAAAGGGGAAAAAAGGATTTTTTAAGTAACTAATTTTGGAATAAGCAAGATTTCATTTTGGGAGAGTAGTTTAACTGAGCACTACAGACATTAGGAAATTAGTTAAGAGAATTGAATTGCCTATATAAATTAGAAGCTAAGTCCCCCCAAAGGAATTTAAAATAGAGCATGCATTTGCAGGTTTTATTGTATGAAACCAAATTGGAACTGTTTTCTTTTTTAATTGGCAAAATGGGAACTGTCCTTAAAATCTGAGGTTTCATATATGGAAAAGTTGCAAAATGACTTTGAAAATGAAAAAAAAAAAGGTGATTCAATTGACAAAAAGAGAACTAGTTCTGAACACAATTTGAGACATTTGGAAACTAATAATTATTAGGTTCAGAGAAAAGAGGGAAAAGTAAAAGAATTGATGCATAAAGAGAAGTGCAGTTTTATAATTTATAAGATTCTGTGAATTAATCAAAGAAGAAATAGAATTTTTAAAAATAGAGATTGCTTACACTGCACGTAGACTTGAAACAAATAAAAGAAAATGAAAATATAAATATGTGTGCCAAATTTAAAGTAATATTTTAACAATGCAACCAAATTTTAACTCCCCAACAGTAAAAAAGTAGAACTAAGGCATTATTGTTGTTGTTGTTTTAAATAGGAAAAATACAAGGCCTCAGTCTTTTTCAGCTGTCAGCTGAACAATGAGCCAACGAGACTTCATTGAGATAAAAAGGGAAAGAAGATTGCCATGATTGTAAAGAATCTCACAGTTAATAAGTGTTTGAGATCAAATCTGAACTCAAGAAGATGAGTCTTCCTGACTCTAGATCTAGCAATGTTATCAACTGTGCTACCTGTGTTATTGTTCTGTCTATACTTTTTTTTTTAATTGTGATTTTTGGAAAGAAGTGCAAAGAAGTGCTTTGGGCTTGTGATATAATAATCATACAATAATGTCTTCATATTATTATGATATTCAGTTCTTCTTTTAATTTGGATTCTTATTTTATGAAATCGAGCTATTTATTAGACACAACTATCTGGAAAACAATGCCTTTTTTGTTTAAATATAGCTTTCAGTAGTATTAAAATAAATAACATTTATTTTGTAATAATAAAAATAATAAACTTAGTGTTTGGGAAAAGTATAAGGGACATGGGCACAGGTTTAGACCTGCTGCCATCTTATGTAGATATAGATAGAAAAATATCTATATATATGACCCTAGTACACATTGTGGTAGCTAGATGACATAATGGATGGAGTAGGGACCTGCAGTCAAGAAGACTCATCTTCCTGAATTAAAATTTGCCCTCAATCACTTTCTAGATTTGTGACCTTCAGCAATTCACCCAACCCTGTTTGCCTCAATTTCCTCATTGGTAAAAATAAGTTGGAGAAGGAAATAGAAAACCTCTCCAATATTTTTGCCAAGAAAGCTACAAATGGCATCATAAAGAATTGGACACATTAAACAATACAACTTCTAGTAACTATCTCTTTACTTTTTATTGCCCAAATATTGTCTTAGGGATCAAGAAAGCCAGGAAATAGTATATTTCCAAATGGATTTGGATTGTGCTTTTGTATATATAAGTGTATGGATAGATATAAAGATAAATAGATAGATGGATAAGCATATACATACAGCATCTTCCTTCATAAATCCAAGTCTTTCCACTTCTTTCTAAATCAATCTGTTCATCATTTCATGGACCATAGAAGTAAATTCCAACCCAATCACATACCTATCTGAGAGATTATCTAGGAAACCTCCCCCCACCCCGATTTTATACATCCCTTTTATTTTTTGGCTATGTAGATCTATTTATCCAAGAAAATTTTAATTTTAGTCAAAATTATCATTTTTCATACTTTATACTATGTTCTCACTTAATAATATAGTTTAAGTTTTGATACTGTTGAATCTACTTCCTTTACATATTTTCCCCATTGTTTCTTTGGATTTTCTCATTTTTTGTTCTTTCAAATTATCTTTATTATTATTAACAGTAACTTTTTTTCAAAAAACAAAACAAAACAAAAACAAATGGAATTACAAGGAATTGAACACAACTTAAAATAATATATCATTTCCTATGGGAAGTGATTTCTGATATCCATCTTTTAAGTGCTCTCTCCCTTCATCCTCAAATTACTAGGTTTACTTGTTGCATGCCCTGGAAAGGCTCCTTAACTTCAGGAACTGTACTTTTTGCTGGTCTGTTTCTTTTTTTAGAGAGTATACTTATAATTTAATTTGTACAGAGAACTCTATAATGACCATCTGCTGTTGATCAATAGTCTATCATCTGAGAAGGTTGCCTTGGGCACTGTGAAGTTGTTACTGCTCTGTGATCACATAACTATTATGTCAGTCTCAAACCCAGGATCTCCTGCCTCCAAATCTGCTTTCTTACCACTATGCTTCTTTTTACATGAAATATAATAGACACTTCATAAAAGATTATTGGATTGATTGGAAACTGCTTTAAAAAATAAAATGCCATATGTTCTATTTTGCTTCTCCTCTCTTTAATAATCAAGACTTACATCAATACATGTCTTTATCCATCTTAAAAAAAGCAATAATTTTTTTTTAGTAATTTATTTGGGATGGTTTTGCATAAATAGATTATTTAGATAAAATTTTCACCAAAATTATGTTACTTTTTCCTATTTATAAACAATGAATATTACTTCAATTGCTTAAACATGAACTTATTTGTATAAAAAAAAAAGTATTTTGTGTTTTTCTTCTAGTTCCTGTGTATATTTTGGCAGTTCTATCCTCAGATAGTTTATACTATTTAGATCCCTTAAGTAGTCTAAAGCAATTTTGAATGATATTTATGACAAAGTATAGTTTTTCTATGTTTCATTTTTAAATGAAGTTTAACTCTAAATTTTTCTGAGACCATGATTACTATCCTGGATTTTTTACATGTTAAATTTTACTCCTGCCATTTATTTTATCTCATTTTATAATGATTTTTAATCTAATATCCACTTCCTTTTTTCCCCTGAGGGAATTGGAGTTAAGTGACTTGCTCAGGGTCATACATCTAGGAAGTGTTGTGTTTCAGACCAGATTTGAACTCAATTCCTCCTGACTTTAGGGCTGGTGCTCTATCCACTGTGCCACCTAACTGCCCCTATCCAGTTCCTTTTTATAGGTAAATTGTTCCAATTCATATTCTAAGCTACCAATCACTTGTGTACATTATTCTTTGCTATTTTTACTCACTTCCTTTTTCACCCTGTTTACCCTATCCCTCTTCATTCCCCTGCTTATTTTTACCTGCTATCTTGTCCTTCTATTCCTTAACATACAAATCTTCTAAAAATCTCTTCTTATCCTTTCCTGCATCTTCTTCCCTTTTAATTGAGATTTCTTTCTCCTCGGAACTTTGGTAATTTTTAAAATAGTATTTCATTTTTCCCCAGTTACATGTCAAGAAAATATTTATTTATTTATTTTATTATTTTTTTAATAAAGCTTTTTATTTACCAAACATATGAGTGATTTTTCTACATTGACCTTTGCAAAAACTTATTTCCCAAGCTTTTCCCCTCCTTCCCCTCACCCCCCCACCCCTAGATGACAGTTAATCTAATACATGATAAATAGGATAAATTATATGACAAATACAATACATGTATACATATCTATAGAGTTATCTTACTGCACAAGAAACATCAGATCTAGAAAGAGAAGAAGAAAAAAAAAAACAACCTAAGAAGGAAAACAAAATGCATGGAAATATTCATAGAAAGCGTTAAAATGCTATGTTGTGGTTCACACTCAGTTCCCACAGTCCTTTCTCTGGATGTATATGACTATCTTCATCGCTGAACAATAGGAACTGGTTTGAATCACATCATTGTTGAAGAGAACCATTTCCATCAAAATTGATCATCATATAGTCTTGTTGCTGTGTATAATGTTCTCCTGGTTCTGCTGATTTCACTCAGCATCAGTTCATGCAAGTCTCTCCAGGCCTCTCTGAAATCCTCCTGTTGGTCGTTTCTTACAGAACAATAATATTCCATAACATTCATATACCATAATTTATTCAGCCATTCTCCAATTATTGGGCATCCTTTCAATTTCCAGTTTCTTGCCACTACAAAAAGGGCTGCCACAAATATTTTTGCACATGTGGGTCCTTTTCCCTCCCTTAAACTCTCTTTGGAATATAGGCCCAGTAGAAACACTGCTGGGTCAAATGGTATGCACAGTTTGATAATCAAGAAAATATTTAGCATTAATTATTACAAGATTATGACTTCCAAATTTTTCTTTCTCCCTCTTTTTCTTGCCCCTCCTT
The DNA here is from genome assembly GCA_023553655.1 of Myrmecobius fasciatus. Taxonomy (NCBI): domain Eukaryota; kingdom Metazoa; phylum Chordata; class Mammalia; order Dasyuromorphia; family Myrmecobiidae; genus Myrmecobius; species Myrmecobius fasciatus. The sequence continues at coordinate 12,237 of JAJPUD010025519.1, read as the reverse complement.
TCCCAAAGATTGCAGGCATTTTACTATAGTTTATACATGGACTATTATATAAAATATATTTCCATGGGAGGAAGAAAAATATGAAAATGGGGGGACATGAAAAAGAATAAAGTGAAAAAATATTGTTCAATCTGTTTTCCAAATTCATTAGTTCTTTATCTGGCTATGGATAGCATTTTCTTTTGTGAGTTTTTTATACTTAGATCATTGTGCTGCTGAGAAGAGATGAGTTAATTATATTTCATCATCACCCAATGTTGCTGATACTGTGTACAATATTTTTCTGGTTCTACTCATTTCCCTTTGCATCAGTTTGTATAAGTCTTTTAAGTTTTTTTTTCCTGAAATCTGCCTCTTCATTATTTATTTCATATTGCACAATAGTATTCTATTATATTCATATACTGCAGCTTATTCAACCATTCCCCAATTGATGGGGATTTTCTCAGTCTCCAAAATTTCACCAACACAAAAAAGGCTGCACTAAATATTTTTATATTTAAAATGCTCATTTTCCCTTTTTTATGATCTTTTTGAGATACACATCTAATATTAGTATTGCCATATCAAAAGGTATACATACACTTTGGTTGCTCTTTGGGAAGAGTTCAAAATTGCTCTTCAAAAGGTTTATGTCAGTTCACAATTCCACATTTATTAGTGTCCCAAATTTCCTACATTTTCTTCATCATTCATATATATATATTCTTTTTGCCATATTCACCAGTTGAGTAAGTGTAAAGTGATATCTCACTGTTGTTTTAATTTTTATTTCTCTAATCAAAAATTATTGAGAGCACTTCTTCATATGCCTTTAGAGTGCTAGTGAATGACTTGTATTCTTATAAATTTATCTCGATTCTCTATATTTTAGAAATGGACACTGTACCAGAAACACTGGTTATAAAAGTTGTTTCCTAACTTTCTGTTTTCTTCCTAATCTTGGTTGCATTGATTTTGCTTGTGCAAAAGTTTTTCAATTTAATAAAATCAGAATTATATTTCTTGTATTTTATAATGTTTTTTATTCCTTGTTTAGTCATGAATTTTTCCCCTTCCTATAGATTTAACAAGTAAACTATTCCTTGCTCTTCAAATTTATTTATAGTGTCTAATCTATTTACTTCCTTAGTCTCTTTCCTGTTTCTCTTTTGGTTGGATTTATCAAGTTCTGAGAGAGGATAGTTGAAGTAACCCACTAGAAGAATTTTCTTGTCTCTTTCTGTAAGCCATTTAATTTCTTTAAGATTTTGCACGGTAACTTCACATGTGGTTTCATAATGGGGCTTGGGGGTGTAGATAAGAAAGAGAATCTAGAAATCAAAAGTTTAAAAAATGTGAAAAACAATTTAAATATAACTGGGGGAAATATGAAATATATTAAAAAATAAATTCTAAAAATTCTATATTTCTTTTAAAAATAATTTGGATGCTATACCACTTGGTGTATATATGTTTAATATTGTTATTGCTTCACTGTCTATTGTACATTTTAGCAAGGTGTGGTTTTATTCCTTATCTTTTTAAAATTGTCTGTTTTTGTTTTTACTATGTCTGAGATCTGAATTACTATCTTTGCTTTTTTTTTTTAACTTCAACTGAAGCATATACATTCTGCTCCAGTCCCTTACTTTTATTGTTTGTGTGTGTCTCTGCTTCAAATGAGTTTATTATAAGCAACATATTATAGAATTCTGGAGTTTTATCCTCTCTGCTATTCACTTCTTTTTATGAGAAAGTCTATTCTACTAACTGTATTTCCTACTATCCTATGCTTTCTCCTGTTTGTCCTTTCTCTCCTTTCACGCTTTCCCTCCTCACTAGTCTTTTGATTCTGTCTACAATGTCTCCTAATCTGCTATCCCTTCTGTCACTCTCCACCATACTTAATCTAACGACCTTTGGCTTTCCTGTTGGGTAAGATGAATTTTTATATTCAACTTATTGTGTATATTATTCAATTGTTGTTCAATGCAGATGGCAAAAGTTTCAAGTGATACTCATTGTTTACCTTCCAATATTTCCTTCAAGTATAATGTTCTTTACTCCTTTTGATATGACATAATTTACACAATTCTCCCTATTCCTTTCTTCTGCAAATAGTGTACTTATTGTTTTATCTTTTAATTAATTTTGTTATTCCCTCAAATTCACCTTATACCCATATGCTTCTAGCTGTACTATTGTTGATGCATTTTTAAGAATTACAACTATTACAACTATCATCCTCTCAAGTGTGGATTTAAAGAGTTTAGTTCTATTGAATCCCTTATATTTTCTTTTTTCTTTTTTGCCTGTTTATGCTTATCATGGATCTTGATATTGGAGTTCCAATTTTAAGTTTAATTTTGTTTTTTCCTTATGAAAGCTTTCATTGAAAGCTTTTTTCCCTCAATGTATTATGTTTAATTTTGCTGGGAATGAGATTCTTGGTTATAATTCTAGCTTCTTTATCTTCCATATTCCATGACCTCTGTTATTTTTATGTAGTAACTAACAAGTCCTGTATAATGCAGATTCTAAGTTCCTGATACTTTGTCTTTCTCTAGCCACTTGCAATATTTTTCCCTTATCTGATATTTCTGAAATTTAACTATAATGTTCTTTGGAGCTTTTATTTGGGAATCTTTTTTTTTTTCTTGAGGTAATTAGTTGATTCTTTCAATGCCAATTTTGCCTTCTTGTTTCAGGACAGCAGGACATTTTTTCTTGATACTTTCTTGAAAGATACAGTACAGGTTTTCTTCATGATTAGAACTTTCAGGAAGTCTAATTCTTCTGATATTGTCGATTCTGAATCCATTTTCTATGTCAGTTGTTTTTTCCCATGAGGTATATTTTGTTGTTGTTTTAAAGTTGTTTAATTGATTCTGCATATAGTCATTAGCTTCCAAATGCCCAATTCTTTTATTTTTTTATGTGCATTTTATTTTATTTTTTATTTTTTTTATTTATTTTATTATTAATACTTTTTATTTGCAAAACATATGTATGGGTAATTCCTAAACATTAACCCTTACAAAGCTTTCTGTTACAAATTTTCCCCCCTTATTGCCCACCCCTCCCCTAGATGGCAGGATATCCACTACATGATAATTATGTTAGAATACTTAAGAAATCGAATATATGTATAGTTATTGCATCATTTTTTTTTGTGCAGGAGAAATCATATCTACAAGAAAGAATAATCTGATAAAGGAAATATGCAAGCAAACCTCAATAGAGAACATGAAAATGTTATGTTGTGGTCCACATTTCACATCCCTCTCTCAGGGTGTATATGGCTCTCTTCACCAAACAATTGGAACTGGTTTGAAGCATTTCATTGTTGAAGAGAGTGATGTCCATTAGAACTAATCCTCATATAGTATTGTTGTTGCCGTATATAATGATCTCCTGGTTCTGCTCATTTCACTCAGCATCAGTTCATGCGAGTCTCTCCAGGCCTCTCTGAAATCGTCCTGCTGGTCGTTTCTTACAGAAAAATAATATTCCATAACATTCATATACCATAATTTATTCAGCCAATCTCCAATTGATGGGCATCCCTTCACTTTCCAGTTTCTAGCCACTACAAAAAGAGCTGCCACAAACATTCTTGCACATGTGGGGCCCTTTCCTTCTCTTATGATTTCTTTGGAATATAAGCCCAATAGAAACACTGCTGGGTCAAAGGGTATGCATAGTTTGATAACTTTTTGAGCATAGCTCCAATTTGCTCTCCAGAATGGCTGGATCCATTCACAGCTCCACCAACAATGCATCAGTGTCCCAGTCTTCCCTCATCGCCTCCAACATTCATCGTTATATTTTCCTGTCATTTTAGCCAATCTGACAGGTGTGTAGTGGTATCTCAGAGTTGTCTTAATTTGCATTTCTCTGATCAATAGTGATTTGGAGTAACTTTTTATATAACTAGAGATGGTTTTAATTTCATCATCTGGAAATTGTCTGTTCATATCCCTTGACCACTTACCTATTGAAGAGTGGCTTGAATTCTAATATATATGAGACAATTCTCTATATATCTTAGAGATGAGACCTTTATCAGAACCCTTAAATGTAAAGATGATTTCCCAATTTGAGGCTTCTCTCCTAATCTTGTCTGCATTAGTTTTGTTTGTACCGAAATTTTTTAACTTAATGTAATCAAAATTATCTCTCTGGTGTTCAATTAAGAGTTCCAGATCTTCTTTGGACATAAATTTATTCCATCTCCACAGGTATGAGAGGTAAACTATCCTATGTTCCTTTAATTTGGTTATAATATCACTCTTTATATCTAGATCATGAACCCATTTAGATCTCATCTTGGTGTGTGGTGTTAGGTATGCGTCGAGCCTTAATTTCTTCCACACCAGTTTCCAATTTTCCCAGCAGTTTTTGCCAAAAAAACAAAGTGAGTACTTATCCCAAAAGCTGGGGTCCTTTGGTTTATCAAACACTAAATTGCTAACATCATTACCTAGCTTGTCCTGATATCCTATCCTATGCCACTGGTCGACTGCTCTATTTCTCAGCCAGTACCAAATGCTTTTGATGACCATTGCTTTATAATATAGTTTTAGATCCGGTAAAGCAAGGCCACCTTCATCTGTCTTTTTTTCATTAATTCCCTTGAAATTCTTGACCTTTTGTTCTTCCAAATGAACTTTGCTGCTATTTTTTCTAGGTCTGTAAAATAATTTCTTGGGAGTTTGATTGGTATGGTGCTAAATAAATAAATTAGTTTGGGTAGTATTGTCATTTTTATTATATGTGCTCGGCCTACCCATGAGAACATAATGTTTTTCCAATTGACTAGGTCTGATTTTATTTGTGTGGAAAGTGTTTTGTAGTTTAGTTCATATAGTTTCTGACATTCTCTTGGCAAATAGATTCCCAAATGTTTTATGCTATCATCTGTTATTCTGAATGGAATTTCTTTTTCTATCTCTTACTGCTGAACTTTGTTAGTAATGTATAAGAATGCTGATGATTTATGTGGATTTATTTTGAATCCTGAAATTTTACTAAAGTTGTGAATTATTTCCAATAGTTTTTTAGTTGAGTCTCTAGGGTTCTCTAAGTATACCATCACGTCATCTGCAAAGAGTGATAATTTGGTTTCTTCATTACCTACTCTAATTTCTTTTATCTCTTTTTCTTCTCTTATTGCCAAAGCTAACATTTCTAATACAATATTAAATAGAAATGGTGACAGTGGGCAGCCTTGTTTCACTCCTGATCTTATTGGGAATGGTTCTAGTTTGTCTCCATTACATATGATGCTTGCTGATGGTTTTAAGTAGATGCTACTGATCATTTTAAGGAAAACCACATATATTTCTATACTCTCTAGTGTTTTTAATAGGAATGGGTGTTGGATTTTATCAAATGCTTTTTCTGCATCTATGGAAATAATCATATGGTTTTTGTTAGTTTGGTTATTGATATAATTGATTATGCTGATAGTTTTCCTGATATTGAAGCAGCCCTGCATTCCTGGTATAAATCCTACTTGGTCAAGATGTATTATCCTGGAGATAACTTTCTGTAATCTTGTTGCTAAAATCTTATTTAAAATTTTTGCATCAATATTCATTAGGGAAATGGGTCTATAGTTTTCTTTCTCTGTTTTCACCATACCTGGTTTAGCTATCAGCACCATATCTGTAGTATACCTTGTGTCCCTATTTTTTCAAATAGTTTGTATAGCATTGGAATTAATTGTTCTTTGAATTTTGGGTAGAATTCACATGTAAAACCATCTGGCCCTGAAGATTTTTTTCTTAGGGAGTTGATTAATAGCTTGTTCTATTTCTTTTTCTAAAATGGGTATATTTAAATAATTTATTTCCTCTTCTGTGAACCTGGGCAATCTATATTTTTGTAGATATTCTTCCATTTCATTTAGATTATCAAATTTATTGGCATAAAGTTGGGCAAAGAAACTCCTAATTATTACTCTAATTTCCTCTTCATTGGAGGAAAGTTCTCCCTTATCATTTTTGAGACTAACAATTTGATTTTCCTCTTTCCTTTTTCTGATCAAATTAACTAAAGGCTTATCTATTTTGTTGGTTTTTTCATAAAACCAACTCTTACTTTTCTTTATTAATTCAATAGTTTTCTTATTTTCAATTTTATTGATCTCCCCTTTAATTTTCAGAATTTCCAATTTGGTATTTAATTGAGGGTTTTTAATTTGGTCTTTTTCTAGCTTTTTAATTGTAAGCCCAGTTCATTAATCTTCTCCTTCTCTGTTTTACGCAAGTTAGCATCTAGAGATATAAAATTGCCCCTTATAACTGCTTTAGCCAAGTCCCACAAATTTTGGTATGTTGTCTCATTGTTGTCATTCTCCTGGATGAAATTTTCGATTGTGTCTATAATTTGCTCTTTCACCCATTTGTTCTTCAGGATTAGATTATTTAATTTCCAAATACCTTGTGGCCTATTTTCTCCTGGCCTTATATTACATGTGAGTTTTATTGCATCATGATCTGAGAAGGATGCATTTACTATTTCTGCTTTTCTGTATTTGATTTTGAGGTTTTTATGCCCTAACACATGATCAATTTTTGTATAAGTTCCATGAACCCCTGAGAAAAAAGTATACTCCCTTCTATCACCATTCAATTTCCTCCAGAGATCTGTCATAACTAACTTTTCTAGCATTTTGTTTACCTCCCTAACTTCTTTCTTATTTATTTTTGGTTTGATTTATCTAATTCTGAGAGAGCAAGGTTGAGATCCCCCACTAGTATAGTTGTACTGTCTATTTCTCCTTGCATCTCTGTTAGTTTCTCCTCTAGCAATTTGGATGCCATACCACTTGGTGCATATATGTTTAGTATTGATAACTCTTCATTGCCTATGGTACCCTTTAGTAAAATATGGTTTCCTTCCTTATCTCTTTTAATTAGATATATTTTTGCTTTTACTTCATCTGAGATAAGGATTGCTACCCTCCTTTTTTTTGTTCACTTGAGGCATAAACGATTCTGCTCCAGCCCTTTACCTTCACTTTTTATGTATCTCCATGTTTTAGATGTGTTTCTTGTAAACAACATATTGAAGGATTCTGGCTTTTAGTCCAGTCCGCTATCCGTTTCTGTTTTATGGGAGAGTTCATCCCATTCACATTCACAGTTAAAATTACTATATCTATATTTCCTGCCATCTTATTTACCCAAAGTTATATTTTTCTCTTCCCTTTCCCCTTACTCCCTTCCCCTTTCCCCAGTATTTTGTTCTTGATGACCACCTCTCTCTCCAACAATCCTCCCCCCTTTAAACCCCTCCCTCTTCTCGACTCCTTTCCCCTAATCCATCTATTAATTTATCCCTTTTTTTCCTCCTTTCCCTCCTACTTCCCTATACAAAGGGCCAAGTTTTTCCCCGAAATCAAATGCGTCTGATATCCTGTTTTAGAGCCCAATCTAATGAGAGTAAGAATACTCATCACCCTCACTTCTTTCCCTCAATTATATTATATTTTCTATGTTTCTTCATGAGACTTTGCCTTATTTTACCTCCTTTTTATTTTTACTTTATTTTACCTCCATTTCCCCCCCCTTTTTTTAAAGTATGATGTACCTTCCACCTCTAATTTCTTTCCGATTATTATCAAAGTAAAATCAAATTATACACCCATTCTTCAAGGATACCCCTAGTAGAGATATAGTTCTCAAGAGTTTTTTCCTTTTTACCTTTTTACGCTTCCCTAAACTTCTGTGTTTGGAAGTCAAATTTTTTTGTTCAGATCTTGTCTTTTCATTAGAAATAGGTGAAATTCTCCTGTAACATTGAATGACCATCTTCTTCCCTGGAAGATGATGCTCATTCTAGCTGGATAGCTTATTCTTGGCTGTAATCCAAGTTCTTTTGCCTTTTCGGAATATCTGATTCCAGGCCCTTCTATCCTTCAATGTGGAAGCTGACAGATCCTGTGTAATTCTAATGACAGTTCCTCGGTATTTGAACTGTTTTTTTGTTTGTTTTTTTTGTTTTTGTTTTTTTTTTTTTTCTAGCAGCTTGTAATATCTTTTCCTTGGTGGAATAGTCCTGAAATTTGGCCACGATATTCCTTGGGGTTTTAATTTTGTGGTCTCTTTCAGGAGGTGATCGGTGAATTCTTTCAATGCCAATTTTGCCTTCTGATTCTAAAACATCAGGGCAATTCTCTTTCATGATTTCCTGGAAGATAGCATCGAGGTTCTTTTTTTCATCGTGATTTTTAGGGAGTCCAATAATTCTTAGATTGTCTCTCCTGGATCTGTTTTCCAAGTCAGTTGTTTTTCCTAGGAGATATTTCATATTTTCTTTGATTTTTTTCATTTTTTTGTTTTTGTTTGACTGATTCTTGAAGTCTTATTGAGTCATTCATTTCAATTTGTTCAATTTTAATTTTTAAGGTATTATTTCCTTCAGTTATCTTTTTTAGTTCCTTTTGTAACTGGCCAATTGAATTTTTTGGTTCATTGCATTCTTTTTCCATTTTGCCAATTTTATTTTTCAGTGAATTGTTGTCTTTTTCCAATTCACTAATTTTATTTTTCAGTGAATTTTTATCTTTTT
>JAJPUD010025518.1:0-17477 GCA_023553655.1 Myrmecobius fasciatus | reverse complement strand
TGTGTGTTACTCACACAGTGTGTGATGATTCTTTGGAGAGGAGCAAAACAAAGTGTTTGGAAGCTCCAAGGAGAAGGATTAGGGAAGTCAGGGAAGGCTTCCTGAAGTAGGTATTCCCTTTTGCAGATAATGCAGATAATTCCCTTTTGCCATGTACTATGTCAAGCACTTTGTGGTGATTTTGTTCAAATTATACTTTGGCCCACCCTGGAAGATAGATGCTCTTTTTAGAGTTTTACAGATGAGAAAATAGAGATTAAATGACTTGTCCAGAGTCACACAGCCAGTCAGTATCTGAGGTGACATTTGAACTCAGGCCTTTTAAACTCTAGGGCTCCATGTCCTCTGTCACCGGGTCCCTCATTGATCTAAGGTCTCTTCTGCTTCTAGATTGATGTTTCTCTGGCTCTGAGTACAAAGATGGGAGTAAGCAGAGTGTGTTTGGGGATAGGTTGGAGAGTCTAACTTGACAGGGCAGAGGTAGGCCTTTGGTTCTGTGTGAATAGTGGGGGGTTTTTGACAAGAGAGCAGCTATCTAAGAGAGCTCTTTATAAACCCCATTGCACGGCATAAATATCTGCTCTTGTTATTAGTCATTCAGTGAATGAGTATTTATTAAGCACTTATTATGTTCCAGGCACTATAAAGAATGACAAAAGATAGCCCCTCCTGTCTAGGAACTCACAGTCGAATTGGGGAGACAGTCGGCCAAACTATGTACAGAGAAGATGGAGACAGCATATAAATCGGAGCTAATCACTAGAGGGAAGGCCCTGGCATTAAGGGGGATTGGGAAAGGCTTCCTGCAGAAGACAGGATTTTAGCTGGGACGTCTTACTGAAGTTGGAGTTGGTGATTGATTCTTACGGCCTGGGGAGCCCCAGAATTACATGGGGAAGGATTGGGGGAAAAGGACTCGTTTTCCTGGGGATCCACTGTGTCCCCTTTCTCTCTGCTTCATCCCCTTCTTCCATGCCTTCCATCTTTCCCTGTGAGTAGTAATCAGCAAAGAATTTTATGTGATTCTGGTGAGGTTTCTTTCTTTATCTCCACAGGGCATGGATTTCCTGTGTTATCATAACATATTTTCTATAATTACAGCTGTGTAGGCCCTCTGTAAACAGACACCACATTTATTCCAGCTCACACAGGGCGGAGCAGGGACTTAAGCTTTGTCTCTGGGCAGGAAGTTCCACCCTTGGGACTGGAGGGGGACCCCACTTCCCAGGGACCCTCCAGGGATTCCCAAGAGACTGGGAAGGAGGCCTTCAAAGCCCATCCTCCTTCCTGAGCTTTGCCTCTTGTGGCCTTGTGAGTGGCTGGGAGAGTGAGGAGGCAGAATGCTAGACTGAGAATCAGAGACCCAGCTTTCCTCGTTCCCATTCTGCCACGAGCTTCCTTCATGACTCTGTTCAGTAGATAGTCCACCATCTGTGAAATAGAGATATTCAGAGAGTCAAGCCCTTTGAAAAGGTGAAGCAGCATAAATGAATACAAGTCCGGCAGCCACTTCTTTCCTCAGTGTATGTTGTTTCCTCTTCTCTCCACAAAGCGAAGACTTCTTTTCTGGGTCAGGATTGGACCAGCCCTATTAAAACAGTCAGTCAACAAGCATTTGTTGAATGCCTACTGTGTGCCAGGAGCTGGGCAAGCCAAGGAGGATCCAAAGACAAAAAACAGGATAGTGGCTGCCCTTGAGAAGCCTACATTCTGCCACTAGAAACCATCTATCCATATATGAGTTTGTACAACGTAGAGATTAAATATTGATATAGAAAGAGCTTTAAAAGAGAATTGGGTTTCTAGATTGAGACAGTTTAATATAGATGATTTAGAATTAGGAGTCCCAAGTTCCAAGCTTTGTTCCAGGACTTGTCCCTGTGTGATGTGAGCAGGCGATTTCACTGCTCAGGACCTCAGCGTCTTTGTAACTCGGTGATACTCAGAGAATGGTCCCACCTCCTGGGCCTTTGATAATGAATATTTGTGTAAACCTGAAAGTCTAGAGCCCAGGAAGCCATAATGTGGAGGGTGATAGCATGCAGAGACCATGGTGAAGGGCACCTTTGTGCCTGATGGCTCTCCCTAGAGCTTGGAGCCAGAGGGAGGAGACATGAGGGAGGTGAGATTGGCAGCCCTAGATTTTAGTACAGGTCCAAGTAATAAACCTTGCACCCCGAAGCCCTCCTCTGGCTTCAATTTCTTTATCTCTAAAATGAAGGTGATCATATACTACGACTACACTATGGCATTTGATCCCAGACCCCAAGTGTTTTCACTGGCCGTTTCCTCGTGGCTAGATTGTCCTGCCTTTTCATCATTGCTCCTGGCTTCCTTCACATCTTCCACAAAAAACCTTCCCTGTTCTCCTTAATCTAAACTGTCTTCTTGCTGAAATTATGCTGAGTTTATCCCGTAGTAATGTAGTTCCCCATAACACTCCTCCATTAGAATTCTTTGAGATCAGGGACTATTTTTTGCCTTTCTTTGTATTCAAGATGTGCCTGGCACACAGTAGGGCCTTAAAAAATGCTTGCTGACTGACCGACTGTTAAATTTTCCTTCATTGTGCCCTGAGTTTTCAAGGAATCTGCAAGAGAAAAGCAAGCTCTGGACTTCCACCAAAGCTGGAAAGGGGTAAATTAGATTGGTGGTAAGGGGAGGTGGTGCAGAGGAGAATCTGCACCCCCTTCCTGTACTACCCACACAGAGGTAGGGGCAGGCAGGTCCCTGGAGGTCCAGCTTTGCTTCAGAGGTTGGATGGGTGTGGGGATAGAAGACCACCAGTGATAGAAAGTTTCATCTCCCTCTTCCTGCCCATCTCGTTCAGTGCCCTGGCACAAAACCCTGATGGCACCGCCCTAGCCTTAACTTGAGGGAGCTGCAGCTCCCTCAAGGTCATGTCCGCAGCCAGTGACTTAGCTGGGTTTCGGGCAGTAGTCTTGTCTGCCCTTTGTGTCTCGCTCAGGGTACGGCTCGGTGTTTCCTTTCTCTCTTTTTTAAGTTCAAGAGCTAGCCCAGGAGCAGACTGTATTTGTGTGTGCACAATCAAAGGATGGGCCCAGCCAAAAATGGAGGAGGTTGGCCACTTGGGGATCATTTTTTTTGGCCCCAGCAATTCATTAAAATGTTTATTCAGGGTATAGGGGTATTGTGATCAGTGTAGGTGGATAGGACTCGCTCCCTGGGGCACAGCTAATCCCACAAACATTTATCAAGCACCTATTACAGGCAAGGTATTGGTGTTGGCACTGGGGATCCAAAGGTAATCGAAGCCCAGTCCCTGCTCCGAGTTCTGGACAATTTGAAGTATTGACAGAGAAGCGAGCCGCTTTGTAAACAGTGAAGCTACAGAAATATGACCCCCTGTTATCACTGTGCAAACATCCCCGTCCCCCATCAGCAGTTATCCTCTCCATCCCCAGCCAGGCTGGGCTTGGCGTGGCGCCAGGCTGGGCCCTCTTCCTCCATCACCTTCCTATTCCCCTTCACATTCCTCAGCTCTTCCCCTGTAATCTTACGCATTTAATATATTGCAAAGAAAACCAATTATACTGGAGTGTCATTATCAAAATACTAAAAACACAAGGCCCTCCTCCCCACCCCCCAAACAGGTTCATGGTCCTCCAGACTGAATGATCTACTCTAGTGAAAGCTGTGTGGATTCTCTGAATGAGATGTTGATTCCAGAGCAGGGATTTGTGGGCTGGGGGAGGATCACAGGATGGCAGAGGAGGAATTGATCCATCATTTATTCAGTCAGAAACAATTATCGAGCGCCTGCTGTGTTCCAGATAGGTGCAGGGAATAGAGTGAAGGGGTGGCTCAGTGGCCAGAGTGCGGGGCCTGGACTCAGGAAGGCTCAAATTGCTAAATTCAGATTTGACCTCAGATACTTCCCAGCTGGGTGACCTTGGGCAAGTCCCTTCATCCTGTCTGCCTCAGTTTCCTCATCTGTAAAATGAGCTGGAGAAGGAAATGGCAAACCACTGTAGTATCTCTGCCCAGAAAACCCAATATAGGGTCACAGAGAGTTAGACAGGATGGATCTGTTCTAATCAAAGTCTAATGCTCCTGCTTCAGGGGCTTCTGTCTGCAGGTAAAGAAGGAGGGAAGTCCAAGACATTGGCTAGGGTTGTAGCCTCTAACAGATGAGGAGCCAAGGCTAGGGTCATTAGCTCTAACAGTTTAGGAAGCCAGGGTTAGAGTTGTAGCTTCTAACAGCTCTGGGAGCCAGGACTGCAGCTCCCTCAAGGTCATGCCCGCAGCCAGTGACTTAGCTGGGTTTCGGGCAGTAGTCTTGTCTGCCCTTTGTGTCTCGCTCAGGGTACGGCTCGGTGTTTCCTTTCTCTCTTTTTAAAGTTCTGACTTTGGTAACCTGACCTGGTGGGCAGGACAAGGAGTTTTGCGATGCCATCTGCTGAGTGGTCAGAAAAGGCTTCCTGGAGGAGGTGAGATGAGCTGTCCTGCAGGATCTCATGTGACGAGGGGTGTGTGTGAACACCATAAAAGAATGGGGGGCTTCTGAGAACCTGGAAGCTCCCCAGCCTCTCTTGGCTCCTGGAGCACTGAGCCGGTTCCTCCCTCCCACCTGTCCCTCCCAGTGCCTTGGGAAAGGGAGGAGAGCTGGGGAGGCTCTGGCTGCCGGAGGCTCCCCTGAAAGATCGGGTGTCTGCTGAGGCAGCTCTCCATTGCCCTTCCGCCACAGCAGTGGCTCCACGCCCCCCTGGCTCTCCCCAGCCATGATGCTGAGCCAGCAGGGACAAGGTTAGCATAGGGGGCACAGGCCCAGCCCTGGGAGCTGGCTCTGGGGCCCAAACCCGGCGATTTGAGGCCTCCAGCTTACAGGGTGGGGCTCAGAATGAGCTTTTGTCTTTGTCTGTCTTGGGTGCTGCAGTAGGACCACCCCAAGGTTTGGAGTAAATGAGTTTGGATCCCACTTGCTCGCCATCTCTGTCTCTAACTTCCGTGTCTCCAAAGGAGGGGGTGGGGTAGTTTCTATAATGTTGTGCTTGGGGGAGACAGGTTCTAAAAATCCCACATTTCTCTGTCCCCAGATCAGAGATTTAGAGCTTAGAGGGGACTCCAAAGCCATCATGTCCGGACTTCTAAGTTTACAGATGAGGAAACAGGATAAGTGAAGTGGTAGTAAGTAAAAGAGGCGAGATTTGAACTTGGATCCCCTGAGTCTCAAGTGTTACACAAGCCCAAGAAGCTGGAAAGAAGCTGGATCAATGAAATAGCAAACCCTTGAAAAGCCTTTCCTGTGGGGAGGGGGGAAAAGGGAGGGAAGGAGGGAGGGAGAAGAGGGAGAGAAAGAGACAGAGACAGAGACAGACAGACAGAGAGAGAGACGACAGACAGAGACAGAGAGAGAAAAAGAGAGAGAGAAAGAGACAGAGAGAGAGAGAGAGAGAGAGAGAGAGAGAGAGAGAGAGAGGAACAGAGACAGAGACAGAGACAGAGACAGAGAGAAAGAGAGACAGAGACAGACAGAGACAGAGAGACAGAGAGAGAGACAGAGAGGGAAGGAGGGAGAGAGAATGTGTGTGGATGTAGCTGTTTGGTGGTATATGTGTATGGGACTGTGTGTATCTGTATGTGGGGGTGTCTGTGCGTGGGGGGCATGTGTACATGGGGGCGTCTGTTTCTGCCAGAGGGTCTCCTTTGTCCCAGAAGTGTTCTCACTGTTCCAGAGGTGTGTCAGCTCCTAAGGACCCGTGCTTGGAGGATGCTGTGGCTCATTTGGTGGGAGCATGACTCTGATGGAGGGCACAGGGGCTGCCATGGAGCCTCAGGCCTTTATCCCCGTCCTCCCTCACTGTAGAGGTGGGAAGAAGAGGGTCTGGAGCTGGAAGGAGCCTGCCTGAGGTGTCCTGGTGACTGCCTTGGGCTGGTGCTGGGATCCTGGGATCCGAGGCTCCTCGCCCCAGGTCTAATTGTTGCTCTGGCTTTGCTGGCCACTCCCTGAGGTGAGGGGTGATCCCCCGTGCCGCCTCCCGGGGCTTGGCAGCCCAGGAGGAGCTTGAGAACAAAGGCTCCTTCCATAGTTGGCTAATCCAGGACTGGCCCGCTCTGTGGGCCTCTTCCCAAGGCCCTGAGGGCCAGGTAGCCCTCTGAGCTCTGCTGGGAATGGGCCCAGGGAGCCTGGCCGGGGAGCCAGCCCCACCTCTCCTCCAGGAGGAAGCGGAGGGCAGGGGAGGGCATGGGAGACGAGCCCCAAAGCCCCTTGCTGCTCTGAGGATCCTGTCCCTGTCCCAACAAGAGGCATCCTCTCTGACACCCTGAGTGAAAGGGGAGTTGTAAAATTCCTGCAGCCTCCTGACTTCCTTCAGGTGCTCCCCAAATCCCCCCTCTGCAGGAAGCCCGTCCTGATCTCTTACTGCGCTGCCTTCCCTCCCTGGTTTGAGACGACCCTGTACATTGGTGTACATCAGACTGTGAGCCCCTTGACAACTGGCCCTGCATACAGTGGGTGCTTAATAAGTGTTTCCCAACTGGCTGTCACGCTCTGTTGGGAAGAATGTTGGCTTTGAAGGCAGAGAAGTTGTTTCTGCCCCAGCCCTCCCCCTTCCTTCCCTGAGTGACCTGAGAACTCCCCTGTGGGAACCTCCCACTAGAATGTGAGCTCATCCAAAGTAGGCTTAAGTAAGCATCTAAAAACTTAATAAACTTTTTTCCTTTGCTTGTTCCTTCACTCCCTCCTCCAACCTTTCTATCTGAACCTCGGTTTCCCTGACTGGTCTCTTTGCTCCCAGATTTTCTGCTCCTTACTCTGTGCTCTGCTAGGGTCTGACAGCCTTATGGAGAGAGACTCATGGAACCCTCATTTCCCCAGTGAGGACACAGACTCAGAGGGGGAGGTGATAATGAGGAGGGGTAGGATTCGAACTCAGTCCCTCTGCATCCAAGTTCAATCCACCTTTCCCCATAGCACGCATTGAGTCATGAGGCCCTCAGTTCAAGTCCTGGGTTGTTTTGTTTTTTCCCCTTAGAATCATAGCATTTAAAAATAGAAGAAATCTTAAAGATTTCTAGGCAGGCCCTCTCGTTTCATAGATGAGGAGAATTGCTAAGGTGCCATTTATTGTGTGATTACCAGCTGGAGGCTCGGTGGCCAGAGCGCTAAGTCTGGAGTCGGGGAGATCTGACTTCAAAGCCAGGCTCAAATACCTGCTAGCTGTGTGGCTCTGGGCAAGTCTCTTAAGCCCTGCTTGCCTCAGTTTCCTCAACTAAAAAAGGCTATAATGATGGTTCCTACCTCCGAGGGTTGTTGTGAGGCTCAAATGAGACACTATTTGTAAGGCATTTACCACAGTGCTTGGTATACTGTAGGTGCTTAATGAATGCGTATTCCCCACCCTTCCCCATCAATAGAAGCAGGGGGTTGGCTTAAACAATTTCCAAGATGTCCTCTAGGTTTGACATTACTGTCTCCTCAGCAGCATCGTGAACACTTCTGAACCAAGTCCACCTGTTTCATTTACTCCTGGCTTCTACATAGAGTTTCCCCTTGTATTGAGTGGAAATCTGCCTGTGTGACTGGGCTCTCCCATTAGTGCCCTTTGGAGCTGTCCCAGGTCGGGGATTCTGCAGCTCCTTCCCAGCCACTTTGGGGTGAGTTATGAGAAGTTCAGCTCAGGCACGCTTTGGTCTGTCCCTTAACCAGGGAGGGTGAGCCCTTCTTTTTGGGTGCCATCTCTTATACTTTATGGGATGGCCCCTTCCTCTTCAAGGATGTAGTTCAGTGTTTGTCAGTCAGTTAGTGGCCATTTATTTTTATTTTTTTATTTAATAGTATTTTATTTTTTTCCAATTATATATAAAGATAATCTTTAGCATTCATTTTTATAAGATTTTAAGTTTTAAATTTTTCTTTCTCTCTCCTTCCCAAGACAGCAAGCAATCTAATATAGGTTATGTATAACCTATATTATATGTTATATATATTACATATAACCTAATTTATATATAAATATTTATTTACATATTTATAATATAAGTATATAAATAAATATCTATATATATTGTATTTAATGGATATTTATTAAGCAGCTTACTATGTGGCAAGACCTGGAAACAAAGACAAAAGACTTTCCCTTTTTCAAAGAGCTCTCAATCTAATATGGAAGATAACAGGCAAATAACTCTGTACAAACAAGCTGTGTATGGGATAAACTGGAGCTAACCCACAGAGGGAGGGCCTTGGCATTAGGAATCAATCCAGTGTGTACGTGGGCTGAGGACCCAGGGGGTTGCTGAGTTATTAGAAGAGGCCCCTCTTTCATTGGATGACTCAGTATAATAAATAAGCAAACATGTTTTTTTGGTAGATGAGATAGGTAATTTGTCTTCCCCACACTTGTATTATTATTTCTCAGATGTACATTGATGATGTTGAGATTAATAAAAGACAAATTCATTTAAAATCATTATTGAATTTTTAGTAGCTTTTTGTCTTCACGAATTTTCTAAATCAGTGGATACAATTACTCTTTGCTCTCAACAGAAAGGACTCGGTACCTGAGGGTTCTGGAGAGGCCCGAGGTCCAAACCCTAGTGGGACCAGATCAGTGCATCCAGGAGCACTGGTCTTCCCGTGACCCAGAAGCATTAGCAACTTCTCCAGTATGATGGCAAAGGGGAGCGTGCTGGCTCTGGTTTTGGGAGGAAAGGGGTGCAAATTACTCCTGTTACTTATTGTCACTGGGACCGACTTAAAGAAACCGCTTTTCCTATGTGGACCTTGATTTCCTCCTTGGTGAAACGAGGGAGATGGGGAGTCAGCTCAGTGTATTTGATTCTGAAAAATGGGGAGCGATGGGTCGGAGAGCACAGACCTGAGTGTGGACAGCCTGTTTGTGAACTAGTTCCTTGCACTGTGAAGGGGGATTTGCCTTGGAGGACTAGACAGCCAGCTTGCTTATTTTGCTAAACACTTTGAAGAGGTTTTCTGACTTTTAAGCAAAGCTTGGTATTTTGTGTGTGTTTTTTTTTTTTTAAACAGAAGGAGAAGAGCAAAAGAGAGGGGTGTGTGTGTGTGTGTGTGTGTGTGTGTGTTCCTTTTTAATTGGATTTTGTTTTTGGAAGGAGGGACCATTTGTTTTTGCTGCAGTGGATATTCATCAAGTGGGATGTTACACAAACAACACACACACACACACACACACACACACACACACACACACACTCCTGCACATCCATGCATGCACATACAAGCACACGTGATTTTTCTTCCCAGCTTTCTCTCTTCCAGTGCCATTCCTAAGGCCTGGCAGTCAGGCCTCAGCCCATCCTTCTCAGAGGGGGAGTACCCCCCAGTGGTGTTTGGGAAAGTCTTCCCAGGCCTCTCCCTCCTGCTGGACGTCCTAGGGTCACACCCAAGCTGCCTGGAATGGCCTCTACCAGGTTATTATCTCAGCTGAACCACAGAGTGCTGGGGGAAGTCAGCCAGGATCTGAGGTCACCAGTAAGGTAGTGCCTGGAGAAGGGGGAGAAGAGCATTCATCCCTTTGTTCACTCGTTCATTTATTCATTCATTTGTTCTGGCCTTTTTCTTCATGTCCAGGCTCCGAGGAGGGCACAAAAAGTGAATTATATAGGCCCCAACTCCAGCCCAGCAGATTAGAGGGAAATTTTACAGTGGTTTGCAGCTGAGGGAGGCGAGGACCAAGTTAAGGTGCTGGTGGGTTGGGGAGAGGAGGACAATTCAGTCACCTTTTTTGGGAGGAGGAGGAGGATAATCAGGGAAGACTGCATGGAGGAAGCCTTTGAAGAAGTCCTTGAAAGAATTCCAGAAAGTAAAAAAAGGTTAGGGAACTCATTTCTATCCCTTTTCAGATATAGATTAGCTGTGTGACTCTGGAACAATCACTTAAAGGCCCCCAGCTTAAGTTTCCTCATCTGTAAAATGGGATATCACCTGTTTCACTGCTTTGTTGTAAGGATCAAATGAGATGCTATAATAATAACAATAGCCCTTTGAGTTTTGCAGAGATTTGTAAAAGTATCATCTCATTTGATCCCCACAATAGCCCTGCCTGCAGGTTTTGTTATTATCACTCCCATTTTAAAGGCGAGATAACTGGGCAGACAAAGCTTAAGTGTCTTCTCTAAGGTCACATAGCTAGTGCATGAGGTCACATTTGAACTCGGGACTTCCTGACTCCAGGTCTAACACTCCATCCATTATACCTCCTAATTGTCTAATAATGTGTCAAGGACTCTCCAGACTTTAGAAGCACTAGGTTAATATTAGCTATTATTATAGACTTGGAGAAAGGAGGGACTTGCCCGAGCTTGTAGAGCAAATGACTGTCTTGGGACAGACTCTTTAGGATGCCAGGGGCCCTGCTGCTAGAACTGTTTGCCTGGAGGTTGGAATGGAAAAAGGTCTAGAACGGGAAGGGCCCTCAGAGCCCAGTATCCCAGGGTCACATAGGTCGGAGGTAGGATTCTTCTTTTTTCCTCCCTACGCTCTCACTGACTCTCCCCTAAAATCCATCTAGACTGACCAGGGGAAGCCAGTCCCTCAATCAGTCAGTCCATAAGTAGTTGTTGAATGCCTACTATGTGCTGAGTACTGGGAATGTAAAGCTAGAAATGAAACAGTTCTTGCCTTCAGGGAGCTTACATTCTGTCCGGAGAGACAACATGTACATAGGAATCCATACAAAATACATACAAAGTGATTTGGGGAGGGGCAGCTAGGCAGTCACCTAGCTGTGGTGCAGTGGATAGAGCACCAGCCCTGAAGTCAGGAAGACCTGAGTTCAAATCTGGTCTAGACACTTCCTAGCTGTGTGACCCTGGGCAAGTCACTTAACCCCAATTGCCTCAGTAAAAAGAAAAAAAAAAAACCCAAAACAAAACAAAACAAAGTGATTTGGGGGAAGTGGGGAGGAGTGGAGGAGGACTGGCATAATAGGGGGTGATGCTCCAGCCTTGCTTAGATGTCGTTCCTTGAGGAGAAATCTAGCTGTCCCATTTCCTTGGCACTCATGGAGCCCAGAGTTACAGTTACCGGTCTCCCTGTTGTCCCCCAAACCCGACACTGCCTCTCTGGACTCCACACTGACCCTCCATGCTTGGGATGCTCCCTTCTCCTTATCTTCACCTTCTGGCTTCCCCAGCTTCATGTTACTTTCTTTTGCAAGAATGCCTTCCTGGTCCTTTGTTAAGGCTGGTGCTTTCCCTCTGTGATTGGCTCACCAATATATCCTATAATAGCTTGTTTGCCTCTTGTTTCCTCCATTAGAGTTTTTGTTCTTTGTATCCTCAGTTCGAAGCACAGTGCCTGGTATGCAGTAGGCACTTAATAAATGCTTGTGAATGACTTGACTGTTGAGGCATTTGGTTGCCTTGGAAATGTTTTGGTTCTACTTCCCCAGGATCGCCAGAATTGTGCCCTTTCCACACTTGGAGTGGGAGGGAGTGGGATGGGAAGGCAAGGGATGGAGCTTCTACTAGGGAAGCCCAAAAGCTCTCTGGTGGTCGGAGCTGGAAAGGATTTTTGAACAGAGAATCTCAGAGCTGTTAGTTAGACTAAGGAAATGTTGGAGCTGGAAGGATCCCTTAGAACGGGGTTGCCTGCTTTGGTAAGATCTGTGAGCTAGGAATGGTTTTGACCTTTATTGATACAACTGGACCATCATTTGCAGACCTGCTGGAGAAGATAGAACATTAGGAGGGAACATGTGACCTCAGAGATAGAAGAGACCTTAGAACATAGAACGTTAGATTACAGAATATAGAATGCCGGGTAGAGGAAGGCCCTTAGAACATAGAATGTTAGCTCACAGAATATAGAATGCCGGGTAGAAGTCCTTAGAACATAGAACGTTAGCTCACAGAATGTAGAATGCCGGGTAGAAAGTCCTTAGAACATAGAACGTTAGCTCACAGAATGTAGAATGCCGGGTAGAGGAAGGCCCTTAGAACATAGAATGTTAGCTCACAGAATATAGAATGCCGGGTAGAGGATGGCCCTTAGAACATAGAACGTTAGCTCACAGAATGTAGAATGCCGGGTAGAGGAAGGCCCTTAGAACATAGAACATTAGGACATAGAACATAGAGTGACTTATCTAAGAGGCTTTTTAGGACATAAACTGTCAGATACTGGAGGCACTTTAGGGCTGGGAGGATAATGAAATCCTTTAGGCTAATCCCTCTCACTTTTCACAGTGTCCCTTAGTGGGGTGCGGCCATGCCCAATGGCTACTCAGAAATCTTTCCATTAAATCTTCTGACTCGTGGTTGTGCTCAGATCTGGGCCCTCTTAGGCCCCCAGTCGGTTTGTTTTGGGGGCCGGGCTGGGCTCTTGGGGTTTATTAATAAAATCGCAGCTCACCTCTGGCCTTTGCTCAGTAGCCAGAGTTTGAAGGGTACAAGCTGCCCTCTGTCCCACAAATGAGCAGGAGACCAGGCGAAGTGCCAGGAGCATGCAGGGTGGCAGTGCCAGCCACTCCAGACTTTGTAGCCACAAGTGCCCAGGTCTCCGCCATTGCCAGCTCTTGGACAGTAGTGATAAAAATCGCCTCCCTTATGCCCAGGGACCCAGAGCTTTCTGAGCCTCTCTAACAACACACCTTTTCTCATTTCGTCCTCGAAATCCCTGCGTGAGGGAGGCTCGGGAGCCTGACCTTCTTTGCCAGTTGAGGAGACAGGCTTGAGAAAAAAGACTTGCCGTGGAAGAGACAGGGTTAGAAGCCGGTCTTTCGCTAACACGTCCAGTGTTCTTGCTCTCTGCAGATGGGCTCAGGTTCTCCAGTGAAGGAAGCCAGAGCCTCAGGGAATGGCAGCAAAGGGGAAGGGCGGATACAGCCGGGCCTGGTGTTGGGGAGAAGGGCTTCTAGGCCCGAGAGCTTTGCTCCAGAGAGGGCAGTGACTAGGCAACCCCCAGGCACACTGGCCGAGCCTGGCCTAGAACTCAGGGCTCTTGACTTCCAGTCCAGAGCTCTTTGCTGATGATAATCATCATTGCCTCTTGCTATAACCCTGCCCTCAGTTTGGGCACCTTTGAGTGGGCTGTGATGCACCTGGCCCTGGATACTCCCTCACTCCTTCCTCTGCAGCCTCTGGATGAGAACGTTGGGGACAAGCCTGTTCAGGGCCTAGTGAAGGCCTGGGGACAAAGGTCCTGAGCCGGGGTCCAGCCAGCTGCTCTGGGCCCTCGCTTCCCCCCGGGGCTGGAGCAGGGGACTCTCATATGGTCGTCATGTGCCTGGCTGCCTCCTTCTGGGCCCCATTTGGAGCCAAGAGCCCCGGGCGGACAAGGGGGACCTCTCCCCAGCTGTCTGTGGCCTACAAGGCCCTTTTGTTGTACTGGCAGAACTGGTCCCCCCCCCTCCCCCTTTCCTCTCTCCTTTCCTCTCTCCGCCTGCTGCTTCTCCCCGGATTGTCTTTCCCTCCCTGCTTGGTGGGACAGGGCCAGAGCCCCAGCCCCATCTGGCTCGGGGAGGGCCCCTGCTCCCTGGGGTGGGGGGTGGGGAAGCAGGAGGAAGTGCTGGGGAGCAGGCTGCCCTCCTGCTTATTGATGGGGTGGAGACAGAGTGGGGGAGGCAAGGAGTGGACTCCTGCTGATGTTCTGTCCTGTCTTTCGACCTCAGTGGGCCTGAAAACAATGAGCCAGGCCATTGTTGTCTCACTAGGGGAGCTGGGCAGTTAAAAACCTCTCTCTTCCCCTAAGGAGTCTGCTGGTCCCCTCCCCCCCAGACTGGGCTGTGGGCTCTGCCTCCCCCCTCCCCATTTAATGATTCTTTCTGATGGGCGGCCCCAGAGACTGGCTTCCCTGACAGCTCGTCAGCCTCTCGGTCCCCCGAGAGCATTCCCCACACTCTCTGTCCCCTCACACCTCCTCCCGCACCAACTTGGGCCCCCTCCCGGCGCCTGGGAGCTGGTCAGGCTAATGAGGCAGCCTTGAGAGGAGGGGAAAGGAATGGAGCTCCCAGAATCCTTTGTGGAGGGAGGACCCTTCCCTGCCTCCCCCACCTTCCCCACTTCTCCTCCCTAACCCATCTGGGCTTGTCTTCTGTTGGTCACAAGCAGGGCGCCGAGGCTGGTTCTGGTGCTCGCAGCAGGGGGGTGGAGAGTCATCTCTGGGGGGATTAAGGACCTGGAAGTTGGGACATGCAGAAGAAAACGCCAGGACCTGGAAAGGAGCCCGAGCGTCTCTATTTTTACCTGGTCTTTGGTTATATTTATTAGATGCCAGAAGAGTGACGTAAGCCCATAGGCCATATCAGGAGTAAATGGAGGATGGGGACAAGGAGCTCATATTTCTTTAGCTCTTTTAAGGTTCACAAAGAGCTTTCCTGGCCGTGATAGCCTCGTTTCCTGTGGTAGGTTTGGAGTCTGGACACGTGGGTTCAGCCGGAAGCCTCAGTTTTCTTATCTGTGAAATGAGGAATTGGATAAATGGACCTTTCTGGCCCTGAGTCGAACGATCCTGGAATAGGTGGGATTCTTATCCCCTTTTAGAGAGAAAGAAACCGGGCTTCAGAAGGGTCAGTGACTTGTTCAGGGTGTTAAAGTCTAGCCTTCTCCCAGGTCTGGCTCATTGATTGCTCCTCCTGCTCTGTCCTCTCTCCTGTCAGCTTTAAGCTAATTGAGCAGGACTTGTTTCATTCTTTGAGTTTGTATCCCCGGGTCTGGCATACAGCAGGCACCTGATAAATGCTTTCTGACATCTGCCAGGGTGATCTTCCCAAGGTGTTAGAAGTCCTCTGGGGCTGCCCGTCGCCCCAGGAGAAGATGCCCGTTCCTTCTAGCATTTAAGGCTTAACTCTTTCTGGGATCGCCCTCCCGGATCCCAGGGAGCTGCTCTGCCAGCTGGAGGTTGGCTGAATTTGGCAGACTGGCTTGCATCCCTCCATCTTTGCCCCTTTGCCCCGGTTGTTTATGCAGGCCGGGGCATTTTCCCTTCTGCCATTTCCTGCCTTTATTTGCCCTTCTCATGATTATGTCTTATTCCCTGTCTGTGGACGAGTTGTGTTACCCTGGAGGGCTATATCTGGACTTTGGCAAGTCTTCCTGCCCATGACCCTGTGCTTTGCATGGAGTCAGGGCTTGCTAGCTGTTGAATTGAACTGAGGGAAGACTTTCAGGTCCCTCCCTCAGTCATGAGCATGGAGGAACTCAGGGAACCTCTTCATGAAAGCTTCCCCACAAAGCCTCCCATTCGACTGTTGGAAAGTTCTGATCAGAACTGAATGAATTTGGCCTCCCCGTCACCCCTCTCTGCCCTTGCCCCCCATCTCTCAGGCATTTTGCCCTCCCAAGTGACACGGAACCACATCCCCAGAGAAGGGAGTTTTCTCCCCTGCCTTCTCATTCTCCCTTTCCAGAATGCCTCTGGGCTGAGCACCCTGGTGGTGCCCTATCTCATGCACCCAGAAAGACCCAGTCCTGGGGCCACCTCTGCCAAGGGGCAGGAGGCTGGGCATCCCTGAGGCCAGGAGGGAGCACTTTCTGTGCCTTCCCTTGCCCCCTTCCCAGGCTCCAGCCTGGGCCTTCTGGGCTTGACTGATGAGCCTTTACTATGCCAGGAAATAAAAGCACTGCATGCAAATTGGGTGGCTGCTATTGATTGGGGCAAAGAAGTCTTCACTTTATTGTAACCTTAGGGAAAAGGGAGATACACTTTTATTGTTCTTTTCCTTTTATCTGCCCTTCTTCTCCTTCTCTCTTTTGTTCTTATTCTCCTTTCTTCATTCATTCTTCCCTTTTCTCTTTCCTTCCTTCTTCTCTGCCTTGGTCTTTTCTCCCTTTTTCTTGCCTCACTCCTCCCTTTTTTCTCCCTCTCCCTTATCTTCCCCCCTTCCTCCTCTTCCTCTTGAGTTTGAGTCTCTCCCCTTCCCCTCCCTCTCTTCTCTCCCTCTCCTTTCTTGTGGAGGGTTTCTTCTCTTTCTCTCTCCTTCCCTTTTCCTCTCCTTCTGTCCCAACCCACCCACCCACCATCCCATTCCCTCTTCCTTTCTCCCTCTTTCTTCCAACCCTATTTAAATCAAGTCAGCATTTACTTCAGATGGGCTGTATGTTCTGAGGCAGCGTGTTGTACTGTGCTCAGCCTATCATTCTGGCTTTGCCATTCACTCTATGACACAGACAGGTGGTTCCCCCTTTCTGGGCCCAAATTTTGTCATCTGTAAATTAGTTGCGGTATTGTGTCCCGCAAGAGTGGACCGGGAGCCATTCTTGTTACAACATATTTTTAAATGCATAAATAAAATACAATACATAGGATTACAAAGGAAGCCAATTAGACTGCAAAGCATTTGTCAAAATATATTTAAAATATATTTAAAAAATAATTTCATGGTCTCCAGTTAAAAACTTTTGAAATAGCTTTAGATAGTCTTGAAAATTTTATGAAAAGCTCAGACCTTTTAGGGTCAATGATTTTTATTTGTCCTTTTTCTTCCTTACTCATTGAATTTCATTTTGCTTTCCCAAGGTTCCTCCAACCCCCCCCCCCCAAACCTGTCTTTCTTTTGTATCACTGGGGATTGGTTGAGCTGGCCCCAAATCCATAAGGACAAGCAGATTGCTTACAATCGAACGTGTGAAAACACTTCATTTTTTCCTTTTAAACGACTCCCTTTTGACCTGTGAGAACAAGCTAAGTGTTTGACTGCTTTGTGGGAAATTCCATGGTTGATTTCTCCAGGCTTCTCCATCCCATTCTCCCTGGTCCCAGCAGGCAAGACATAAGCAGCAGAGGTCCCTGCTCCCACCTTTGCAGGTGCTAAAGGGCAGGAAGGAGTTAGCAGGACTCCCCTTACCCCTGCCCCTCCGCTCCTCCCTATGGTTTGATCTGCCCTCCGCCCGGCCTTGCTTGTAATTGACAAATTCATTGGAAGAACAAATGTTGCTGTAATTTAATTTTCAGACAAACAATAGTCCAGGGATGATGTTAAATTCATGAAACTCGCTTAATGTAATGAAATTTAATGAGGTAATTTGGTACTACCTTGGCTCTGTGACTTTGCATACCTTGGGCCACCTGCTGAAGCCTCCTTTCCCTCTTCAGATTCAGGGCAACCGAGACCCCAGACTTCCCCCTCCCCATCTCTCCTTGTCCCCATGGGCTATGGATAGAACCCTAGGGAGTGGTGGGGGCTGGGACTGCTTCAGACATTCAGATTCCCAGAAAGCTCATGGGGCAGTTTCGCCTAGTGTCAGTCCCTGGCACATGTTAATAGATATTTAATAGATATTTGTCAATTGATTATCAGTTTTCTGTGGTCTGAGTCTATGTATTGCCTAAGAAAACCAAGGTCACCTTCTTTTCTGAGCAGTTTCTTTGTGAAATGAGGTAATTGTTTTCTAAAGTCCTTTCTACCTTTTGATATTTTATGATCTTGCTTCTTTCAGAAATCCCCCCTCCCTAAAAGGGTCTTAAACCTCTTCCGTCCTTCCTTCCTTCCCTCCTTCCCTCCTTCCCTCCTTCCCTCCTTCCCTCCTTCCCTCCTTCC
>JAJPUD010025517.1:0-17478 GCA_023553655.1 Myrmecobius fasciatus | reverse complement strand
TTCCCGTTCCCGTTCCCGTTCCCGTTCCCGTTCCCGTTCCCGTTCCCTCACTGGTCATGACCATCAATTTCATCCTTCACTGGTCCCGCCCTCCATGGTCATGCCCATCAGTGCCACCTTTCATTGGTCCTAGCCTATTCTGGGTCCCGCTCATTGGCCCCACCCGCCTTCTCTACCCTCATTGGTCCGGCCTCTGCCTTGCCCGCCCCCTCTTCTTACCCGGGCATCCAGCTCCAGGCGGTAGGGTACCGGTTGGATGGCGCGGGGCTTGCGACCGGCCGCGGGACCGTCGGCGCTGGGCTTCACGAAGCTGGGTATGCCCAGCGCGCCAGTGTACGAGAAGCCCCACGTGAAAATACGGTCCGCGCGCCGCGTTCGCTCGCCCACGTACTGGAACACGGGAACTTCGGCCTCGGCCTCAGCCGCCTCCCGTCGGCTCCGAGACTTCCCAGCTGCCGTCCAACGCGTCCTTAGCAACGGGCCAGCAGGCCCTGGCAACAGCGGCCCCGCGCGCCGTGCCCACATACACATGCCTCTCCGTGTCCCCGCCATCAGTGTTCTTGGAGGCCTACCGTCTAGGGCGCCGCCATCTTGGGAAGCCTTTGATCTTTCCGTGGAGACCGCCTTTTCCGTTTCCGGGGCAGAAAATCCTTTCGGCCATGTTGAATGTGGCCGAAAGTGGGAGTGATGTCATTGTAGCACTTTCACGCGATAACCTATGTTCTACTCCAACCAATCAGAGCAAAGTATTGTTGTCCTTCGCTTGCCCTGCGCAGGGCAAATAAGAGAACGACTTTGAGAAAGTGCGGGTACGCCCCTCCCAGGCGCATGCGCAGAGTAGACAACGCTAAAGGAAGGCTGAGGCAGGTTCTGGGACTATAGTTCGAAACCTGCCTCGGCCTCTTTGTGATGACGAATAAATCCCCCTATGTGCGTACATCATCCCCCCTCCCTTGGCCCCCTATTCCGGATTAGAATGCAAGATCCTTGGGGGCAGGGACTCTTCCACTTCAATTTAATCCCAGCATTTAGCACACAGTAGGCGCTTAATAAATATTTCTTGACTTAATGAGGGCAATAGAAAAGTTGGCAAGAGATGAGTTTGAGATCCCAGTGGGTCCTTAAAGATCTAGTGAGCAGAAATGTGGGGGCCGGAGTTCTGGGGAGGTGCCTCCTCTGGGAAAGGAGAGCATTGGACTTGGACGATTTCCCAGGGCGTTTCCAACTCAAGAGCACTTGGTTGCCTTCCCCCCTCTGACGCCACACCAAATCACCCCACACCTCGGGCCTCAGTTTTTCCTTCTGTAAAATGAGACAATTTGAGGTCCCTTCTTGCTGGACATCCATAATGCTGAGCTTTATGATCAAATGGCCTGGGCAGTGACGGCCTCCTATCAGTGCCCCCTCCCATGCCTCCCTGAGGCAGCTTGGCAAAGTGAGGAGAACGCTGGGAGTCAAAGAAGCTGGGGTCTGCAACTTCATGCACAGGATATATGACTGGGGGTGGGGGGCAGACCATTTGTTCAGCCATTCTGGCCGAGGGCCTCCTCCGCCAACCCACAAAATAGCTGCCATGGATGTTTTTACACCCACGGCTCTCTTTTCTTTGCTCCCCTCCAGAGCCATCTGGGTCCGGTGGCCAGATGCAGCTCCAGATGATTGGGGATGCTCCTGGATGAAATGGGAGGCCTTGGCCCTTGTAAGCTCAGGTCTTTAACAGGTCTCAGTTTGACTGAGGCAACACCCATTCAGTGATCAAGGTTAGGGAGCATCTGAGGCAAGAATCAGGCGAAAGAGGAGGTTCTTCGCCCTGTGAGGTAGGGGACAGAGAGGGAGGCAGGTTTTGCTACCATTTTACACACAGAAAATGGAGAAAATGGAGCACAGAGATGGAGTTCCAGCTTGCCCAAAGTCACTCAATTCACTGTTGATAAACTCTAAATGGCGGCCAAAAATTGGACACTAAAGCACTGACTTCCTATTGGGAATGGCTAAAGCAGCTGTGGTATATGGTTGTAATGCAATATTAGTGTCCGTGAGAAATAATGAAATGGGGGTGTTTGAAAGGAGCCATTGTTCCCTGCCCTCCTCCTAGAGAGGGTTCGGATTTTCTATTTGGATCTTGGCCAGGAGGTGTCAGCAGTGAGACAGTGGGAGCGAGGCCGTGGCATTCTACAGGGCACAGAATCACAGAGTGAAGATCTGTTATACTAGAGGTTTAGGGTTAGAAGTAGCAAAGGAAGCCCCGTCTCCATCCGGCCTCCTCTGTCCATCAGCTCAAGTCCCATCACTGCCAGAAAGCCTTCCCTGACCACCGCAGCTGGAGATGACGCGGTAGCGTTCACCACTTGGGTCATTTGTGGACCCAGCCTAAATCCAATGTTTCCATGTGGACTGGACCAAAAGTTCCTTGAGGACAGGGACTGTCTCTTTTGCTTCTAACTCCAGTGCTTGACATAATACCTGGCACATAGTAAGTGCTTAATAAATGTTCTCTTGATTCATCTTCTATATTTCTAGCTGCTTATTTTTCCACCAAACAATCTTTCCATTGATCTATCAATTCATATTTGCATATATATCAATATGTGTGTATCTTTTATGACCTATTTTTCTGATTTTTTTTTTTGCTGAGGCAATTGGGGGTAAGTGACTTGCCCAGGGTCACACAGCTAGGACGTGTTAAGTGTCTGAGACCAGATTTGAACTCAGGTCCTCCTGATTTCAGGGCTGGTGCTCTATCCACTGTGCCACCCAGCTGGCCCAAGATCTATTTTTCTATTCATTTTTTATCAGTCTATCAGCCCATCTATATTTCTATCTATCCATTGATCGATCTATCCATTTCTTCATTTGCATCTATCAAAATATTTGTCTATCCATAAATCTAGATTTCTCTCTCTCTTAAATTAGCCTTCTATCTGTATCTTTCTATTAATGTACTTTTGCATCTATCAGTCTTTTTATTCTTCTGTTGATCAGTCTATCTGCCTACCCTGCAGTGGCTTACTTAATAATAAATATTGTCCTCAGAGGCCTTTCACACAAAATTGTGGGGATGGGATGGAAAAATCAACCAGCTCAAGCAATATCTTTCTATCTAGCAGCTGATAGTATGATCCAAGCTAAAGTAGGAGGAGTTTTCTGAAAGCTGATGTAGAGGGAAAACAACCAAAGCATAACCTAAACAAGGCTCTAAACAAGTGGCCCCAGTGAGCTGAAAAGGCTCCAGATGGTGGTACTTGGAAGTCCATCCCTCACTCCTGGGGAATACAGGAAGTCAGAGCGTCAACTCTGAGTGTGTGGATGCAAGTCACCACTTTTAGTGTCAGCCTATTGCCAGGAGGACTGAAGAAATGGTTGAAAAAGTGGGAATAGAAAAAAGAGAATAAGCATTTATTTAGTACCCACTATATACCAGGCACTGTACTAAGCACTTTCATAAATTTCTCCTTTGATCCTCACATCAACCCTGGAATCTGGTGTTATGATAATCTCCATTTGACAGTTGAGGAAACTGGAGCAGGCAAAAATTAAGTGAATTATCCACAGTCACAAACTTCATCCATGTCTGAGGCTGGATTTGAACTTTCTAACTCCCGGCCCAGTGCACCAATGCTTCTGGACTCTCAGCTCCCAATGCTGTGTCTCAAGGATGAATCACTTGACCCATCAGAACTCAGCTCAATCTCTGGTAAAATGAAGGCAATGGACTATGTAACTATTAAGGGGCCTACTAGCTCTAAATGTCTGTCTCCTAACACTGAGTCCAAAGGCAAAACCCGGCCAGATTGCACGTCCCATTGGCCAGAAAAGTTTCATTCCTTAGGGAGGCAGCGGAGCTCTGGGTCCTCCTCTGCCCGTTAGTGTGCATGCTCTTCAAGGACCCAGAAGCTTCAAAAAACAGATCCAGCCAAACCTGAGGGGCTCTTTTATTGCTGAACCCTTCTTAAATGCAGACGCTCTTCGAACTCCTGGCTCTTCCCGGCGTTAAATGGCTGTTCTCATTAAATGGTACTTCTCTCCAAAGGATGCTCTCTCCCTCTGAAGTGACCCTGAGAAGGGGGTCCTGGTAGAGCCTCTCACTCATGTGTCTGCCTGTGTCCCATAAAAAGTCCTGCCTGCTCCCTTTTTGTAGGGGCTAGAAACTGGAAACTGAATAGATGCCCTTCAATTGGAGAATGGCTGAATAAATTATGGTATATGAATGTTATGGAATATTATTGTTCTGTAAGAAACGACCAGCAGGACGATTTCAGAGAGGCCTGGAGAGACTTGCATGAACTGATGCTGAGTGAGATGAGCAGAACCAGATCGTTGTACACGGCAACAAAAGTACTATATGAGGATCAGTTCTAAGGGACATGGCTCTCTTCAACAATGAAATGTTTCAAACCACCTCCAATTGTTCACTGAAGAAAGCCATATACACCCAGAGAGAGGGTTGGGAAATGTGGACCACAACGTAACATTCTCATACTCTTGATTGATGTTTGCTTGCATTGTGTTTCCTTTATCTGATGTGTCTTTCATGTAGATAAGATTTTTCTTGCACAACAAGATAAGTGTGGAAATATGTCTACATATATTCGATTTGTCAAGTATTTTAACATAATTAACATGTAGTGGACTTCCTGCCATCTAGGGGAGGGGTGGGGAGTTGGGGGAAAAAATTTGTAACAGAAAGCTTTGTAAGGGTTAATGTTGAAGAATTACCCATACATATGTTATGCAAATAAAATTTAAAAAAAAAGTCCTGCCTGCTGTTTGCAGATTCGAGGGGAGAAAAATGGGGGAGACATACAATGTGGATAAGAAGGTGCCAGTCCTTTTCTCGCTCAGCAGCTGGTAGGGGCTTGTAACATCAAGGAGAACAATAAGCCCTGAGCACAGGTGCCAAGTGTGTGCTCTGTGAGCTCAGGGGGGCGGAAAGTGTCCCAGTGCCAGCTGGGACTGCTCTGTTCGGCTCTGCTTCAGTCCTTGAGTGATTGGGGGTGCAGGTCCCTGCTCCACCTCCCACCCCCACCCAAAGGATTCACTTTCTCAGCCTGTAAAAGGAGGGGGTTGGATTAGGTTTGAGCTCTTGCAGTCCAGACTAATGGATGGGTCCAATCTTATTTAGACAAGCTCTGAGGGCCAGCTCCTAGGAAGCCTTGTCTGGTTCCTTCCGTTCTGAACAGCTTCTTCCCCTCCTCCTATTTCGTGGGCTCCCAGAGCCAGAGCCGGGAGGGATCTCCGAGCCCATGCAGTCCAACTCCCTCATTTTAGGGAAACTGAGGCTCAGAGGGATTGCATGACTTGCTTAGGGTCACACCTAATTTTAATAATAGTAACGATAAATAATATTTCATATAGCATTTGCCATATGCCAGGCACTGTGGTAAGTGCTTTACAATGATCTCCTTTGGTCTTCATGACCCTAGAAAATGAGTGCTATTATTATCCTCTGTTATCCCCCATTTTACAGTTGAGGAAACTGAGCCAGGCAAAGATTAATTATAATAAAAACAACATTTATAAGCATTACAATGGACCAAACACTGTGCTAAGGGCTATATAATCCTCTCATTTGATGTTCACTACAATCCTGGAAGGGTCGGGGCTGTAATTATCACTCCCATCTGACAGATGTGGAAACTCAGGTAAACAGGTCAGATGCTTTGCCCAGAATCCATAGCTAGGTTGAGCTCGGGTCATCCTGATGCCAGACAGGGTGCTCTAACCACTGCACCACCCAGCTGCCCCATGTGATAAGGTGGCAAAGGAAGAAATCAATTCTGTCATAGGATCTTGGAAACTGGAGATCTCCGAGGCAAGGGGGTACAAGCTACTCGGTTTATAAATGAGACAGAAAATTATTTGGCCAAAGTCACCCCAAGTAGCAAGAACCCCCATTAATTGTGTGTGTGGGGGGGGGGTTCAGTGGATCTGTTGGTGAGGTGGTGAAGGAGGAAGCTAACTGGGGGTGGGCTCATCTTGGAGGAAGGGAAGGTCCTGGTGGGGACTGCTCAGCCAGGCCAGCTTCCTTCCTGGAAGCAGATCAGCCAGGCCCAACTGAGTGACCAGGACACACCCTTTCCCCAGGAGCAAGCAAGGAACTAGGGCTGAGGGACCGGGGGTGGGGGCCCCGGAAGTTGTGGAAGGGGGGAGGCTGAGCAGATTGGGGAAACGCCCGTTGCATCACGCGCCCCTCCCACTGCAGTTAGCTCCAGGACCTCAGGGGCCATTCGGACCCCCTCTCCCTGTGAGGCTGAGGGGACGGGCCCAAAGCTAGGGGAAAGCAACAGAGCCAGAATTTGAACTCCGGGCCGCAGCTCTCTGAATGGGCACCTGCCAGCTCGGGTACAGAGACACGTCCCCCTTCCCATGCTCCGAGCCAGCTGGGTACGGAGCATCGGTCACTCTCTCACATTCACCCACACGTGAAGTCTCACCAGGGGAGTCGGAGCTGGCCCCAGAGCGTCCCGCACTAGAAGGGACTCCAGAGGCCGCAAGTGGTCCAGCCCAGGGCTTTATGGACCAGGACCCCAAAGAAGGCTCTTGGAGGCCAGCCTCTCTGCCTCCATCCTGGGACCTTGGAGGGAGGATGATGGTCTGCAGAAGCTGATGGAAGGGGGAGGGGCACGGAAGGGAGGCTGCTCAGGCACCCGGCGGTCTCCGGCTCGCCCAGCTCCAGGAGGAAGTGCCCCTCGGCAGTCCGGCCTTTCGCAAGCCAAGGCTTGACCGGAAGATGAGTGCAAGGGCCCCTCTCCGCACCCCCCTGGGGCCGGGCAGCGGGGGCAGGGCACTGGGGGGGGGGCGGCCTCTGAGTCCTACTCAGCCTGGGTTTATTGAGGGCTGCCCAGAGACGGGACCGGACGGAGAGAAGGGCAGGGGGGGAGCGGCCCCCTCCGAGCATTCCCAGGGATCACCCCCTATGTGGGGAGCAGCGCAGATGGGGAAGCGGGGACCAGCCAGCGTCCGGGAGGACTTCCCGGAGGGGGAGGAAGCCCAAGGTGGGACGCGGGGCGAAGGAGCGCCCGGAGCAGGAGGGCACGAAGCCCCGGGGGGGCGGCCCGGGGCGGGGGGGGGGAGAACAGAACCCCCGGGCACCTCCCGGACCGTGCCGCCCCGCAGAGTCCTCCCGGTCCCAGGCAAGCCCTCCGCGGGGCCGGCCGCGGGCGCTGAGCTCACACGGAGGTCAGGAGCTTCCTCTTGGTGCTTTCACTGCAGCGGTTCAGGATGAGGTCCTGGCTGGGCCGGGGAGGCACAGCCGGCTGCGGCTTCATGGGCGACTTCGGGGACTCCTCTGG
Organism: Myrmecobius fasciatus; assembly: GCA_023553655.1. Classification (NCBI taxonomy): domain Eukaryota; kingdom Metazoa; phylum Chordata; class Mammalia; order Dasyuromorphia; family Myrmecobiidae; genus Myrmecobius; species Myrmecobius fasciatus. The sequence goes on along the minus strand of JAJPUD010025517.1, from coordinate 10,186 downwards.
TACTGAGGGTTCCGGGACACAGAGACAGAGACACAGAGAGACACAAAGATAGAGACAAAGAGAGAGACAGAGAGAGAGACAGAGACACAGAGAGACAGAGACACAAAGATAGAGACAGACACAGAGAGACAAAGAGAAACAGACACAGAGACACAGAGAAAAAGAGACAGATGCATGAGACGTCCTGTTTGCCTTTGTGAGCCTTTGCACAATCTTTTCTGGGACCCCCTCCCTTCCCCCCCTCCCGTATCAGGAGTCTGGGCCGCTGCCACACACAGCAGCGTTAACAAAGACATAGCATCTCTTGGTCCTTCCTTTTCCTTCCCTACCCACGATCCTCTGCCAGGGGGATCCTCAAGCCAGGCGAGCTTGCAGGCGAGCTTGTTTGTTGCCAGCAGCCGCTGCCCATTGCCCACCCAGCCCGATCCCCTTTCTGCCTCCTAGTCTCTTGTCCTGGAGAACAGATATATATAGATATATTTGGCCAGGAAGAACTGATTTTCTCTTTGTACTTGCATCCCCCCACTAGCCTGGTTGGTACCAGGCACACACAGTGGGTGCTTAATAAATGCTAGTTGATTGACTGATCACTGTTGAGGACTGGGTGTGGAACTGCTTAAAGGGAGACCCAGAAGTGATGCCGTGATGGGAGAACAGCATCCGTCTTTGGGAACTTCCTGTATTTAGGCCAATGGCAGCAGCCGGGCAGCCACCTGCTGTGCCTGTGGGTGAGCCTGCGCCTGGCAGCAACCGTTCCCCACATCCAGAGGGAAGCAGAAAGCGGGAGGGGGGCACAAAAGGGAAAGGGAGGAGGAAGGAACACGGGTTAGAAGGGGAAAGATGGAGGAAGGGGCTGGAAAGGGGGAGAAGGGAGTGGGAAGGGACCAGACCATGGGAAAGGCTCCCTGCTCAAACCCATTCTCTGGATGCTCCTGGGCCTAGAAGAGGATTCGGACCCTTTAGGGCCCACTGCCTCTGCCCCCATATAAGGGGTTCCATCTGACCGCCCACGCTGACCTCTGTTTCCTAGCAGCAAGGACCCCCGCTCTGTGGCAGGGCAGAGGCGCCAGGACCCCGGGAGGGCAGCGTGGACACTCACCAGGCTGGCTGTCCCCCTTCTGAGCGCCCAGCTGTCTCATCTTTCTCCGCTGCTGAATGAATTTCACGCTGTTTCTCCGGTAGGAATCTTGGCTGATGCGCTTTCGGGATACCTTGTGCATGCTCTGAGCATTGCGGATCGAGGACCTGGGCAGGGGGGAGAGCGTTGGGGTCAAGCCCACCTCCTCCAGGAAGCCCTCTCAGATTCAGCCCCAGCCCCTGAGCCCTGGATTCCCTTCCTCCCTAAGGGCAGGCCCCTCTTTGCCTTACCCCAGTGGCAGGTTCACAGGACAGGAGCACAGCTGGAGACCATCCAGCCCCTTCACTTTACAAAAGGGGAAACCATGCCCCAGAGCCCCACTTGTCTCCCGCTTGGCCCTTGGTGCAGATCACCTCCTGGGGCCCAAAGGAGCCTGGATGTAGAGGTGGGAGCACCTCAGAGCCCATTTGGTCTAACTCCTTGTTTAACAGATAAGGAAACTGAGACCCATGGAAATGATGTGTGCTTTGCCCAAGGTCACACAGGAACTAAGTGACAAGTATTTGAACCCAGGATTTCGGACTCAATGGGCCAGTGATAACTGAAAAGTCAAATCCGTGATCCCTGGCCCTGTGCTATGTGGCAGTATGTAGTGACAGTGAGTCAGACTGTAAGCTCCCTGAGGGCAGAGCTCCTGTCTGCCCCACAGGCTGGCACACAGTGCCCAGGACAGATGCCCTGCTCCATTTCCTGATAGTTCCTCAGCCTCCCATCCCATCCCCCAAACAAAGGGTCCCAGAGGAGTCTCACCTGCGGGGTGGGGCTCCCCGCTTCTTGATGAGGTTCTTGGCTTGTGTATTGTCCTGCCCAGCCTTCTGCAGGTACATGGATGGGTAGTAGCCGGTGATGTCACCTTTCCTACAGTCATACAAGCTCCGTGAGATGCTGCCCTGGCAGGATCCCCTGCAACTGGCAGCAGCATCTCTAAGAGGAGGAGTGGGAGGTCCTCCCTTTAAATGGAGGCAGGGTCTGATTAAGCTTCTTTAATAGCCAAGAAAGCTGAGGTCCAGAGAGAGCAAGAATTTGCCCAAAGTCACCAGCAAGTTAGGGACAGAGCCATAGAATGGGAATCCTACCTCTAGATCTTTTTTTTTTTTTTTTTGCTGTGTCAATTGGGGTTAAGTGACTTGCCCAAAGTCACACAGCTAGGAAGGGTTAAGTGTCTGAGATCACATTTGAACTCAGGTCCTCCTGATTTCTATCCACTGCGCCCCCTAGCTGCCCCCTACCTCTACAATTTAAGGAGCCTCAGAGGACACCTGGGCCAACCCCCTCATTTCATATAGGACCCAACTGGCATTCAGGAAATGGACTCTCCCAGAGACATACAGAGGAGAGATTTGAACTCGGGTCTTCTGAATCCAGAGCAACTATACAATTGTTCCCTTACAGAAAGAAAGTGACTTGCTTAAGATCACACAGCGAACTATTGGTGGAAATCAGAACCAAGGTCTCCTGATGCCAGATCGGGTCCAGGTCTCTTTAAATCCCTAGTGACTCATACTGTGTCTGACACATAGTAGGCACTTAATAAATTCTGCTTGGTTGATTGGATCAAAGCATCATAGATTTAGAGCTAGAGAGACCACTGAGTCCAACTCCCTTATATTAGAGAGAGAAGACTAAGTAAAATGGCTTGCCAGGGGCAAATAGCTGGTGAGTAGAGGAAACAGGATTCAAACAAAGTCCTGGCTCCAAGCCAGCCCTCTACCAGCTTCCTAGCCGGCCGACTGATAAATTGGTTCATTGAGTCCATGTCAGGCTGTTTCCCCAGTTGGTGACTCCATCCTGAGTCTTTCTCAGGCAAGTAACAGGGGTCCAAGTCCCTACCATTCCCCACCTCCCTCCCCATTGCTCCCCAGACTGAACCTCTTCTTACCTGATGACCCACCAGCCATCCAGAAGTTTGTGGATAACCTCGATGGTTTCCCCTTCCTCCAGGGTCATCTCATCCTCCTCCACGGCAGTATAAGCTTTGATGGTGACATAAGGTTCTCCTGGGAGAGTCACATGGGAGAAGGGTTCTGAGACCCATCCCTCCCTTCTGTTCCAAGAACTTTCCCCCCTCCCTTGCCCTGTCCCCAGGCTGACTTAGGTCTACGTGATCTGAGTGGTCCTCACCCTCTCGGGAGTCCTCACTTCCCAATGACGTGCTCTCTCCTTGTCACTTCCTACATCTCCCATCATTCCCCTTTCCCCTTTGGGAAGACTTTGTTCTAAGCCCTCTTTTCTTTCTTCCTTCTCTCTCTTAGTGAATTTAGTCAATCCCGTGGCTTTATAAGAGAGATATTGCTACTCATTGGATAGGTCACTCAACCTGAAGTTGAGAAGAGGGCTTCCAACCTCTATCCAAAATGACCTCTCAGGTTCTGATCAAGATGACTGCCCAATTTTTGGTCCAAGATAGCTCCCATATACCTAATCTAGCAAACCTCTACAATTCAAACCAGTTCAAATTCTAAAGTTCAAAATGATCAATAAATCCAATGAGTGACTACCACCAGAATTGTCCAAAAGATCAAGCCGAAGCAATAATAATGAGGATCACCGGTAAAGTCGGGGCTCCCAGTGTGGACACAGATAACTTGAACGGTCTAAAAGCATCAAGAGCTGGGGAACCCTTGAGAAAGCTCCAGGATGGGAACATTGGAAAGTCCAAAGAACTATAGTTGTTCTCTAATGTTAAGCTCAGGTGAACATAGCCAGAATCCAGGTTCTCCAAGGTCCCTGTTGCTTTTAAGATACTAGAGAGAAGGGGCAGCTAGGTGGCGCAGTGGTCAGAGCACCAGCCCTGAAGTCAGGAGGTCTTGAGTCCAAATCTGGTCTCAGACACTTCTTAGCTGTGTGACCCTGGGCAAGTCACTTAACCCCAATCCAAAAAAAAAAAAAAAAAAAAAAAAAAAAAAAAAAAAAAAAGATACTAGAGAGAACCCTCAACATTCAGTGACTAAGTGTCAGAGATCTAGGAGGGTGTGCCTAGCCCCAAAATATGGGAGAAAGCAAAAGAACAAAGGGAAAGATCAGTAGGAAGTGGTATAGATTCCCAATTTAATTTCTAAAATTAGAGAGACAAATAAATCAAAGAAAACTCCACCCCATGTAAAAATTATTACAAATGTATAGACTTTCCTCAGAGTGAATAATCCTATAATAACTGTGAGTTCAGACCCAAAAGAAAAAATAGATTCTCCACAAGGATTACATAGATACCTGGAAGAAATGAAGGAATAGATTTTTTTTTAATGAAATGAAAGCTCTTGAAGAAAGAATTAGAAAGTGAAAAATAAGTTAGAAGAGAAAGTGATAAACTTTATCCAAGAAATGCAATCTCTAAAAACTAGAAGAGACTAAACAGAAATCAGTGATTCCATGAGATAGCAAGAAATATTAGAACAATATCATAAACTTAAAAAATAAAATAAAGATATCTGATATCAAAATTGACCTGGAAAATAGAGCAAGAAGAGAAATATTGAGAATCATTAAAATCTCTGAAAACTATGACTTAAAAAAAGCCTGAATGCTATATTTCAATAAATTAGAAATGAAAATTATATTATTAGAATCATAGGGCAATGTAAGGTAACAAAGAATCCATCTCATTTCCTAAAAGAAACTGAAAAAAGCAAAGTCCCAGGAATATCATAACCAAAATGCAGAATTCCTATGTAACTAAAACAAAACAAACAAAAAAAAACCAGAAAAAAAAATTCTGTCCAAGTGCCAAGGAACCAGAGTCAGAATCACACAAGTCTTGGCAGCTTCTACCATGAAAGAAAAGAGATCTTGTTTCAAAAGATGAAAGAAATAAGTTTATAACCACAAATAATTTACCCTGCTAAGATAAGTATCATCCTGGGGTAGGGGGGGGGGGGAGAATGAATCAAGTATTTCTGATGAAAAGACTAGAGCTGAGAAACTTTGAAATACAAACACAAGAATCTGCAGACAGCTAGAAAGGTAAGTGTGTTTGAGGAATTGGAAAATATATGATGATAGTATGCTAAAATTCTATTAAGAGGAGAAGAAACAAGTGTCCCTTCAGAACTTTCTTCAAAAGTATTAAGGGAGTTGATTAAGAAAAAACAGAAATCCCGGTGTGTGTGTGTGGGGAGATTAATTTTGTTCCAAGAGTTTTAAAGGGTGAAAGAGAAGGAAGAGGAAAAGGAGAAATACTCTAGTGTAGAAAGGTGGGGAGGGAAGAGCAGAATTTAGTTATTTCTCAAAATTAGGGCACAAGAAAAGAAGATTATACAAACATGGAGGGAAGAGTTAGAAGAGATGGTATCAGATGAACCCCACTCTTATCTGAAAGAGACAAAAGTAGTTTGAATGCATACAACAGTTTGGTATAGACATATACCAAACTCAACAGGGGAACTGTGGAAATGGGGAGGGAGGGAATGGTTAGAAGAGAAAATAATACTGGGAAGGGAATAGTGACAAATGAAATGAATCCTCAAAAAGAGATTAAAGTGGGGGGGAGAGAGAAAAGAACTAAAAATCTAAGGGAGTGCTTTAGACAATTGGGGAATATCTGAACAAATTGCCATTTTTAAATGTAGAGGAATATTATATCACACTGTAAGATCTGACAAAGGAGATCATTTCTGAGAACCAGTAACTCTGAAGTGATGCAGAGTGAAGTGAGAACAGAGAGAACAGTTCATTTAAGAGCAGAAACACTGCAAAAATAGCACCATCTTTGAAAGACTTAAGAATTCTGATCAATTCAATGATCAGCCACATCTCCAAGAGAACAGTGATATAGCGTGGTACCTGTTTCCTGACTAAGTGACAGATACAAGATGCAGAAAAAGACATTTTTGAACTTTGTCACTGGATAGATTTGTTTTGCTGGACTAGGCTTATTTATCACAAGAGGTTTTTTTTTTTCCTTTCTCTCTTGGTTCTTAATTGGAAGAGCTAGGATTAGAGGAAAAGCAAGTTAGTAATAATGATGCCTTAAAAGAGAGATATTGTAACATTTTTTTAAATATAGAGAAGAGAATAAAAGGGAATTCAGAAGGAAGCATAGAAAAACAGGGCAGTTTTTAATAGTAAGATATAAAATGTATTAAACACTTTTTTTTTAAAAAAAGCAGGAGATATGAAATGGAGTTTCATGGTTTCATATAAATCTTTGTTCTGCTGTGTATAGGGAAATATTCTAAATTTTATTGGTATTTAAGTTCAGGTTTTTTTTTTAATTCACAGAGGGAAGGCCAAGGGAAACAGATAAGCAGGATAGCTTTGAAAGTTACATGTTATATTCTTAGGGAGAAAAACCAGCTGAATGTGATGGGAATCTTTGTTTTCATGGATAATCTCTTTCTGGTCTGTTCTATACCTGAAAATTCTCCTTTTTTCATGTTTGTTGAATTCAGAATTTAATTTTTTTAAACCCAGGTTCAAATTCTTATCTCCTCTTATGTAAGCAACTTTGAGGGCAGGAACCATCTTTGTCTCTTGCCCCATAGATCTTAGACTCTAAAGCTAGAAGGAACCTAAGTAATCATCTATAGTGAGGCAAGTGAGACCCAGAGAAGGGAAGTCACTTGCTTAAGATCACCCAGCTAAGAAGTAGCAAAACCAGAGTAGAACATGGCTCCTCCAAGTCCAGACCTAGTGTACTTATCACTATGGCACATTGCCTCATTCCACTTGGTATAGAATTCTAGCTAAGCACTCAGTGATATTATTGAATGATTGGATAAATTGATGAATGGATGGATGGATGGATGGATGGATGGATGGATGGATGAATGGATGGATGGATGGATGGATGGATGGATACATGGATGGATGGATGGATGCATGGATGGATGGATGGATGGATGGATGGATGGATGATCTAGTCCCTCTGGAGAAAAATCACTTGACTAGAAAGAAATTCTTCTCCTCTCTTCAACTTGCTGTATCCTGTCTTGTTTGGACTAAGGTGGACCTTGACATAGAGGATCCTCCTTCCAAAGCCAGGGGCAGGGGCAGGGATGAGTTTGGGAAGGGGAAGGGGAGGGGGAGGTACCTTCATAATTGGGCTCCTGTTCTTCAGACTCATCTGGACTGTCTATAGGCTCCAGGAAAGAAGCTGGTACCCAGCCACGTTTGTCCTTGGTTTGACAAAACCACCAACCTGTGCCACAAATTCAATGTTAGGGCCATGGGCCTCCCTGTGGACTGTTGGGAGCACCCACAGGGACACCCAAACAGACAAACTTGCCCGTGGAGGCAGACATTCAGTTATTCAGCACATGTTAATTGAGGGTTTCTAACAAGGGCCCATGCTAGATACTAAGCCCACAGGTCCACCGTTCATTCACAAGTGTATACAGAAAAACACAAGCACGAGACACATACGGACACCTGAGTGCACACTCACTTACACAAAAAGCACAATCCTTACACAACTGCAAACCTGAACTGGCCCCCTCCAATACATATGGACTGAGGGGCTATCATGGAATTGATCTTACTATAACAGTATAATGTAAGCACATAAACATGTCCTTGGTTATTTGTGATAATAAATGGAGAAATGGAAAATAAACAAATAAATATAACTAGCATTGATATAGCAATTTATAGTTTGCAAAAAGTTTTACAAATTATTTTATCCTTACCCCAATCCTGATTTGGCCTGGGGGGCAGCTGCTATCATTATTTCTATTTTTCAGATGGGAAAAACTGAGGCACAGAGAGGGTAAGTGACTTGCACAGTATCACACAGCTTGTAAGCATCTGAATCTGAACTCTAACCACTGTACCACGTGGCTGCCAAACATCCTCTTCATTATCAAAAACTCCCATTTCTAAAGGGCATCACAACAATCTGTGAGACAAGTTGCGCAATTGCTCATATTCCCATTTCACAGATATGGAAAGTGAAGCTAACAAATCAACTCCCTTAATCAGCTAGTAAGTGTCAACATGATTCGAACCCAGATCCCAACTCCAGTCCAGAGTTTTGTTGGTTTCTTTACCGCCACATTTCTTTGTGATCCTCTAAAATGGAAATCATAACAGTAGCCTACCTCAAAAGGTCATTGTGAGAATCAAATGAGATCATATTGTAAAGCACTTACCACAGTGCCTAGAACATAGTAGGTGCTTAATAAATGCTTATTCTTTCTTCTCCCTTCCCTCACAGAGACACATATACACATGGATGGATATACATGCACATGTATTACAGCCACATCTCACATATAGATGTACACAAACATTAAGATCATCCAAGCTCTTTTTCTTCCCTCCTCCTTAACGTCATCCCCCAAAGCCTCCCAGACAAGGCCCCCATATTTCCAAAATTGGGGGGGAAATGAGTTAGGGCTTAATCCTATTCATTGGCACCCTCCCCGCCCCACCCCAATCCCCACCACCCTTGGACCCACAAAAAAAGCATTCAATGATCGATCAGATTCTCTCTTGAGTCACCAAAGGACCTTGGAGAAACCAGAAAAATGGGGGCTCAAGGCTGGCTGTCCCAGGCTGTGCTGGGGATGGCACTTGTCCAGCTTGGGGGATGGGGAGGAGCGAGGGGGAAGGAAAGAGGAAGGAAGAAGAAAGCAGAAGGAAGGAGGAGGGAGAGGGGACTGACCACTTTGTCCTTTCTCCACCACATCCACCAGCTCCCCCGACTTCAGGGTCATCTCTGTATTGGAGTTCTTCTCATAGTCCGCAACGGCCCTGTAGGTCTGCAAGATGATGGGGCCGGTGATGTCTGCAGGCAGTAGAGGGGAGAGCTGAGTATGGAGGAGTCCAGGGAGTGGGGAGCAAGAGGGGGGCTCTCCTGTGGACCCCTGCCTCCTTACAGCTCTCCCTCCACTCACACCAGGTATCAGAAAGAGTGGAACAGAGCAGACAGCTCTCCATGGTCCCCCCACACATTCTAGTGCTTCTGCTGCCCGGCCCCTCTTCCTCCTTCTGTTTGGGGGGACTAGGAGGGTCTGCTCTCAGGCCTTTTGCTCCCCAGATAGAGTTGGAGATTATCTGGGCCAGTCCATTCTGCTGAAGAGCAAGTTGAGGCACTGAGTCAGTACGAGGTCACACAGGTAAGATCAAGCAGGAACGCCCTAATAGCTCACCTACCAGGGTTTCTTAAGCTGAAGTCCATGAACTAGTTGGGGTTTTTGTTTTTAATATTTTGGTGACTCTTTCACTATATTTGGTTTCCTTGGGAAATCTAGGCACTGAAAACATTATTCTGAGCTGGGGGTCCATCCACAGCAAAAAGGTGAGGAGCTCCTGAATTCTGGTGCAGCTCCCCAGTTTTACTGAACAAGAAATAGAGATTCTGAGAGCTTTCAATAAGCAAATGGCAGGGGCAGGATTTGAATCCATAGTCTCTGCCTCCAGGGACCTTGCAGAAATACTCCAAAGCCTTCCAGAAACTCAGACTCGATGTCAGACATACATTCGGTGGCTCAAGTCCTTTCTATTTCATCCTCCATAAAACAGCAGAGGACGGAAATGAAGGGTGGGAGGAGGGTTGAACTAAACACTTTGCTCAGCCCCTTCTAGTCTGACATAACCACGACTCTCTTAAACCTCCATTTCCTCTTGGGCAACAAAAGCATTGGCAGCCTCCAGGATCCCCTCTCCTTCAGAATGGATGCTCCTAAGATGCTCTGGAGTTCATTCAGCACATTCTTTGGGAGTGCTGACTGTGCCCAAGAGCAGAACCCCAAGCCAAATGCCCATTCCCAAAAGAAGGCTCTCCCCCACTGATGCCCTATTGACTCCCTCTTTGACCTTCCCAGATCCCCCCGGAGCCACTGGCATCTCTCACCAGAAGCGTTGCTCCTGGGATCTTTGGGCATTAGGAAGGTCTCTGGCTTCTTTACCCTGCAAGGAAGAGAAACAATGTCTTGTCTCATGCCCTCCTTCACACACCTACCTCCCCCCATCCACTATGGCCAGTGGTCTTTGAGGTAGACCAGAGGGAGAGCTTCCAGCTACCCAAAGCTACTCAGACTGGAGAAAGAAAGAAAGAAAGAAAGAAAGAGAGAGAGAGAGAGAGAGAGAGAGAGAGAGAGAGAGAGAGAG
>JAJPUD010025516.1:0-17479 GCA_023553655.1 Myrmecobius fasciatus | reverse complement strand
GCTGCCTTGGTCTTCTTCTACCTGAGTTTTTTGTTGCTTTTTTTTTTAACCAAATTCAAATCAGTTTATCCCATGAAGTAGACACTGCTATTATCCCATTTTATCAATGAAATCCATGATCCCATGATCCTGTATGACTAGCTGTGTGATCCTAGAAAAATTGCATCACTGCTCTACGCTTCAGTACCCTCACTGTGAAATGAAGAGATTGAACTAAAAGACCTTCAAGATGTCTTTCATTGTTAAATCCATGACCCTAGGACCTACAAGTTATATGTGTGCCCTTGGATAAGTCACTTCATTTTTTGAAGGCAATTCTCTTATATGTGTCACAGATCAGCAACAAATCTATATTGGGGGAGGATATTTCCACGCTGAGTTTCCTCTACCAAAGATCTCCATGAGTTCACATCTGGCCTTAGATACTTTCTAGCTATGTTACCCGGGACAAGTCACTTAACCCTATTTGTCTCAGTTTCCTCATCTGAAATATGAGCTGGAGAAGGAAATGGCAAACCTCTACTAGTAACTTTGTCGAGAAAACCCCAAATGGGGTCACAAAGAGTCAGATGTGATTGATAAAACTAAGTAACAGCAACAAAATACAGAATCATAAATCTAAAGCTGAAAAGGGACCTTAGAATCATCAATTCAAACCCCTCATTTTATCATTAAGATAACAGAGGGGGGCAGCTAGGTGGCAAAGTGGATAGAGCACTAGCCCTGAAGTCAGGAGGACCTGAGTTCAAATCTGGTCTCAAACACTTAACATGCCCTAGCTGTGTGACTCTGGGAAAGTCACTTAAACCCAATTGCCTCAGCAAAAACAAAAAAACAAACAAACAAAACAAAACAAAACAAAAAAAAAGGAAACAGAGGCCCATGATGCTTAGTGGCTTATCCATGTTACATAGGTCTTTAATGATGGAACCAAAATTGGAATCCAGGCTCTCTACTTCTAAATGTTTTTTTTTTCTCCCATACCATGCTGGATTCTGATCAAAAATTCCAATGCTAGCCAATATCTTTCCAGCTAAAAATAAAATGTGGAAGTACATCTAGATAAAGTCTAAGACATCCTTCTTAATTGCAAATCTATGAACGTGTAATTCTATCTACACATCATAAAGTTTCCATTCAGTCTTAACTTGTATTTTGTACCAAATTTGTCCACGTTTTCCTTTAACTTGAGTGGTAGCCCTTCACAATCTGGTTCCACTCTGCATTTGAAGACTTATTTCATGTTACTTCCCTTAACTCACTCAACATTTTAGCCAAACTGGCCTTCTGTCTGTTCCTGCTTCCATATCTTTCCCTCTAAGTTTGTTCCACAGAAATCTATAGCTCTCCCTACTGAGTCCTGACTCCTGGACTCTCCAACTTCCTTCCAGGATCAGCCCAAGTTCCGATATTCCTGTTTCACAGGCCAGATTCCCCCTTCCTTTTTGAAGTTATTTTGTATGACTTACCATATACTTGGTATTACTTTGTAATACAACCTTTCCTTCTATAAGTCCATTATGTCTCAGTCTTATGGCCAGAAGACAAATAACAGAATTCCAGATTCATACAATCTTTCTTAGATCTGAAAGGGACTCCATCCATTTAGTCCAACCCATGGAAACCTTCACCATACCCAAAAATTTGCTTGAAGATCTCCATCGAGGTAGAACCCATTACTTCCTCAAGCAGTTCATTCAATTTTTGGTTAGCACTAATTGAAAGGAAATTTTCCTTCCATCAACCTTAAATTTGCCTTATTGAAATATCCACCCAGTTCTGCCTCAGTCATCTCTTACTTACTTGATAAGCTCATTTGTTTCCATCTGATTCGACATCTAGCACTCAGCAAAGCATGGTGCATTTGATTTATTCTTTAAAATGAAAAAAAAAAAACCAACCTTATTGAATGTCATCCCTATTTGCCAAAATGTCACCTGGGGCCAGTCAGTCCCTGATGGAGCAAGGGAAGAAGAAAAGGGTTAAGGATTTATTTTTTTCTTTAATTTTTTTTTCAAGCAGCAGAGCCAGGCCTTTTGAGACATGGGCCCTCAGTGTTGACAACCTTGCTACTAGTGATTTGTGACTGCAAGATGACAAAGAGAAGATCCTAAAAAACTACCAAAAGAGAAAATCTCTAAGGAGTTACCAGCAGATTTCATTCAAACACACACACACACACACACACACACACACACACACACACACACAAAATCTTGGCAAAGTGTGAGAATCTAAAAGAGGGGGAAGAAAGTGCTATGTACTTTAAGTGAACTCCTGGTCCCATGTAGAAAGGAATCTACTTGAGAGGATGTGTTAAGCTCTCCTTCCCCCCACTTCTTTACCTTTGAGCTTTTGGGGGGCCAGAGAAGCTGACCTTAATTAATGGAAGACCACTAGACCCCAAGAAAAAGAGTTTGGCTCTCAGGCCTGGGACACCCCCTGAGCCTCTCCCAGGAGTAATGAGAGAGCTCGGCTTCATTACTGGCAGCTGAGGGGCAGGGTCACTGAGAATGGATTTGCAGGCCTCTCATTGAGAGATCACGCCATGCTGAGAGGAGCTGGCCATGCTCTTGGACACCTGGTCATTAACATTGCTAATTAGCAGCCATTAATCAGGGCCCTCTTTTTTTCCTTCTCCTTTTTTTTTGTTGCGTGTCACCGGCTCAGAGGGACCAAGTGAATAAGAAGATTGTTTCATTACCTCCCCAAGAGGTAGAATGAAAGCAGTTCCCATCAGCTCAAGATGAGATGGATTAAGGAAAAGGTTAGACAACAGTTTGAGATGAGCCGGAGAGTGGGCTGGGGAGAGGGGAGAGAAGGAGGGAGGCAAGGAGACCTGAGCTGTCCTCTCAGAGAAAATCAGTCACCTATAATTAATGAAATCTTCCGCAACCTAATTCTAATCACCGTGTGAGCCTTCCACCAACAACCGGACCTCTGTATCTTAAGGGCTTTCATTGATCCCATAGGGCATGAAATTATCTTCAGCTGATTACTCAGGGAATGTTTCAAGTCTCTTGGAAACTCAGCAAGATTTGCAGGGTTTTCTTGAGACTCCCAGAAAGACTCTGGAGTTTTCCTTTCAGAAAGCAGATAGAGAAGTTCCAAGGAACTAGAAGTTCAGCACTTTTACAAAACCCGTTCAAGGAGTTGGGGGACCAAATGAACACTCCCTGTAACTTCAGGAGAAAGTGACAAAATGATCCACGAGGCTCTGGCTCCCTCGACTTGGGGATAATCAAAATAATTCACTTAGAGGTTCCCATCTCCAGCATACAGGCAGTGGGAGGCGAAGTTAGATGCCTGGAAGGAAAGAGGGAAGAGCAGAATCTCTATTTTTTTAACTCTTCACACATGCACGTGGCTCACACCAAACCAAGTGTTAGGTGTTTAAATCCAAACAGCCCACTGGGTTCTGGACAGCACTTGTATGTTCATGGCGGTGGACTCTCCATGAAGCCAGAATGGGGATTATTTTGTGGCTAAGGAAAAAAGAGTTCTGGATTTGCAATCAACAGATCTGACTTGAACAAGACATTTAAGCTCCCTTGCCTCCGATTTCTAATCTGAAAAATGAGAGGTCTGGGACAAACTGGCCTCTGATGTTCCAGCTTTATGATTCTATGATAAGTTGTGAGTTGCTGCCTGCTAGAAAACTCAGTATTTTCTAATATGAGAGGAAAAGTTTTAAAGGGATTGCCTTGAGGCTCCTAGGTGGGAGAGTGAATAGAGAGAGCTCTGCACCCAGAGGCAGGAAAACTTGAGTGTAAATTCGGCTTCTGACCCTGGGTCTGGGGCTCTGGGCAAGTGACATGGCTTGTCTGCCTCAGTTTACTCCTCTGCATCCAATTCCCCACTACTCTCAGTGTTGGTAAGGATTAAATGAGATAGTATTTGGAAAACACTCCATAAGCCTTCAAGTATTGTATAAACGCTAGTAATTATCATTACTTTTGTGATTTACAACTTTGGGGGCCTGTTTTAACTCCCAATACTTCTTTCTGATGTGGGAAACTGAAGCTTTCTGAAGGAGAGAGCCAGGAGCTCCGGGTCTTGTTGGCCGAGGAGGAAAAATCTCTAGCAGATTTCAAGGACCGACTCCCTGGAGACAGACCCCCCCCATTCTTTCTTCCCCCTCCCCATTCTTTCTTCCCCCCCAAGGGAGCCAAGTGGAACCTATGGTTAGGTCTGGGCAGGAGGATGCCATGAACTTCCCCGTGCGAATACCCAGGAGACCTTGCTGCTGCCTTCCGGAATGCGGGGGTGCTAGGTCCCCCACAACCAGGGGCCCCCCTCCCTTGCATCCGGATGGGTTGGCTCTCTTTGTGAGTCCCTGCCGAGTCGGGCCGGGTTGGGCAGGGGAAGGGGGGGGCCGGAGGGGAGACAGAGAGCGCCCCGGGCTGCTGTCCCCAGCCCTACCCTCGGGCTGGCAATCCAGAGGCTGATTGCTGGGACTCCGTGGGAAAGGGGAGCGCTGGAGGGGGCGCACACAAAGCGCCCCTGAGCCCGGAGCGGGGCCGCGTCCTGGCAGCCGGGCCTGCCAAGGGGCCCACATTCTTTCTGCTTTCTCATGACTGATGGCGGGCCTCCGGCTGAGGCTGCCCAGGCCGGCGGCAGGGGAGCAGGGAGCGGGGAGTGGGGTCGCGGCCGGGGGGGCCATGCTAATGAGGGGGCCCGGCGGGCGCGTCTAGGCGCACTAGCAGCCCGGCCCCCGGGGCCGCCGGGGAGCGGAGGGGGGTCCCCTCCGGGGCCGGGCTGGGAGAGAGAGAGAGAGAGAGAGAGAGAGAGAGAGAGAGAGAGAGAGAGGCAGAGGGACACACAGACGGATAGAAGACAGAGGGAGGGGAGGAGAACCAGGGATGGAGAGGGCTGGGGGGAGAGTGATAGAGACAGAGACAGAGAGACAGACAGAAAGAGGAGGAGGAGGGAGGGAGAGGAAGAAGGAACAGAAATATAACTGAGGGGGAAGGGAAAAGAAGTGAATAACAGAAATCGAGAGAAGAGAGGGAAGGGGAAATGAGGAAGGAGGAGAAGGAGAAGGAGGAAGAGAAGGAGAAGGAGAAGGAAAAGGAGAAGGAGAAGGAGAAGACAGAAATATAGATAGAGAGGAAGGGGGAAAGAAGTGAATAACAGAGAGGAGGAGAGAGGGAAGGGGAGAAGATGAGAAGGAACAAATGAGAGAATTAGTTGAGAGAGAATGAATGAGTGAAGACAGAATGGAGACAGGTAGACAAAATAAGAACACCAAGAGAAAGAGGGGAGGGAGAAGAAAGAGAGAGAGAGAGAGAGGCTGAAACAGAAGTTGAGAGAGAAAGGAGGAATGGGGAAGAAGGTGATAGAACTTTCCAGTATTGAGGCTAGGCCATTAAAAATATTGAAATATTATGGGATGATGGGGGAAAGGGAGAATGCAACATGACCAAGGCTCTTAACCAATCCCCCTGGGCTTCAGAAAACTTTTTTTTGGAGGGGGGTGGGACAAGAACAAAATGTGAGAGACAGACAGAAGACAGAGACAGAGAGAGAGACCTAAATTATCTGCCTGTTAGGTTAAAAATGAAATTCAGCCTTGAAGCTAAAATGCCTCTTATCCAGAGGATAACTTGTGGTTTCTCCAAGAATGACTCCAGACCTTGGTGAAAAAGACCTTGGGGATGGGTCCCTTTTTCAGAGTCAACTTCTTTATGATTGAAAAGTTCTCTCATTAGAAAAAATAAGATTGTTGAGCTGTGTGAAGTTGAAGGACATTTACCAGAAATGAAAGATTTCTCTTACATTCTAGCCATGTTTGGAAAGAAGTCTCTTTGCAGACAATTCCTATTGGATGCAAACCGATGGTGTGTTTCTCCTAGATACGAAATAAATATATATTTCATTAAGAACCTGCAATGGACAAGACACCAGCCACTCTTTTTGGGGGGAGTCTGTATTTTTCAGTTTAGAACTCTCCAATTCTGAATCCCAGTTTTTTTTCCTAGTAGCATTTCTTTGTAAGAACATCACAGTGCACATCAGCCATCTAATATATCCATCTGCCTCAGACATTCTCAAGATGTTCAATCTACTATAACATGTTTAGGGCTGCTTACAAATCAAAAGTCTGCTATTGTTTTCCTTCCAATAAGTTCTTTTAGGAGCATCTGGTTTATAAAGTACAGGCAGACAGCTGTGTATCAGGCACTAAGACGTGGCTTCTTCAGTTTTTCTGACATCCATAGTCTCCTTCTTTCAGCTCCTTCTACAAGTTAGGTAAACAACTTGAAAAATGGAACTGAGGAGCAAAGCAGGAGGGAGTGGAGAGGGGGGATGGCAGAATGATAGAAAATTTTCCCAGTAAAGAAGCATCGATAAGAAGTGGGCTCCAATAAAGGCTAAGTGTCTCACGACTTTTCTATTCTTTCTTCTGATTCCAACCAATAGAAGTCTGGGAGATTTTGAATTAAGGCTCAGAATCCTGTACTTCCTCTGTTGTGCCTCAGCATTAGTGTTCATATGGGATGGGATGGGGGGGAAGGGTGAGACCACCCACAGATCGGAGGCTCTCTAATAGAAGATGGTATCAGCTGCTCTGCCTAATGACAACTGGATGAGCAAAAAATAAAATTCAGAGTGGCCGCCTGCTCAGTGCAGAGGAGCTCGAACGTTTATAACCAAAAACCAGATTGGTAGCAGTACCACAAAGTTAACTTTTCTCACTGAATGGCTTCATTTATTTAGCACATTTTAAATTAATCAAGCATGTTATTTCTCAAAAGTGACTGAGAGGAGTTCCTTTTATTATTATTATTATTTTACTTTTTGGATTAAAAAGTTAATCTCAGTTGTACTAGAAGGGCCCATTTGCTAATTTGGAAAGTACTTATTAAAGAAGCTTTTAAGGTAATTGACTCCTTTTTTCCCCTTCTAGTCATGGTATCATTTTGAAAAAACCACAGAGGCCTTCTCTTCCAACACTCTCATTTTATAGATGAGAAAACCTCACCTGTAAGTATGGGGAGTTAAATTATTTGCCCTAGATTACACAGGTAGTGAATGGCAGATGCAGGATTTAAAATCAGGTCTTCTGTTTTCTTCTCTCTGATCAACTGTTTTGCTTGGAGTTTTCTTGGCCAAGATACTGGACTGGGTTTGTCATTCCCTTCTGCAGCTTATTTTACAGAGGAGGAAACTGAGGCAAATAAGGTTCAGTGACTTGCCCAGTGTCCCAAGTGTCTGAGGCCAGATTTGAACTCATAAAAATGAATCTTCCTGGCACTCTATCCACTGTACCACCCAGCTGCAAAATAATTACTATCATTGATCCAGAGGCAGTTAGTTGGCAGAGTAGATAGTCTGAGACATAATGAAGAATGCACAAAGGAGACAGCAGAAAAGACATTAACTTTGCTATCAAGAAAATCTGAATCCAAATCCCAATTCTGATGCCTTCTTCCTGGATTACCATAGCCAAGTGGCTTTACTTCTTTAGGTATAAGTTTCCTCACCTGTAAAATCAGTGGCTTGTACTAGCTGGATTTCCTTCCAGTCCTAAGTCGATGATCCAATATGGTTCATTTCACCAGCTATTAAGCACCTGCTATATGCAAGGTCTTACTCAAAGCATTGAGGATACAAAGATAGATGCAACATGTCTTCCTCTCCAGAGGATTATGACTGAATAATTAATATTTTTAATTGCTCATTAAATGAAACCTCAGTAAAAATGGAATCCAAGCCACCAATGATCTCAATTATCCTGCTTTACTTCTTTCTTCTTCTACTGTGCTTTAAAAAGAAAATAAGTTGATGACATTCAACTGAACAAATGTTAAAATACATGCACGTATGCTTGCACACACACACACACACACACACACACTGTTGGTACTTCTAGTTTATGTATCCTGTGAGTGAAGCCCAATTCCTTAAAATCTCATCTTCCACTTTTCCATCCATGGCCCTGGATGACAAGGACCAAGGCTCAGAGGAATGTAACCTGACTGGCTAGTGAATTGAATTTGAGGTAGGTAGAGCTTCACAAAGTCATCAGCTTCACTCTCTCCTCCAGATCATTGGAGTCCAGTGGCCAGACAAAGATCAAGATGATCGTTGATGGCCAAGGGTACAAAGAGAGACCAGTTTTATTTTATTTTTTTTAAAAAAAGGTATGAACAAAATCCTCAGGTAACCAGAAAATTAAATCAATTAACCAGAATGCCCTATGATTTCTCCTCCCAACATTCTGCTTCACTGAAATGTTCTAGTATTATAGCAATATTGACTGAAATTAATCTGGTGCTTTGAGGTTTATAGATTACTTTTACATGTATAAGTTCATCTGGTCTTGGAAGGCAGCAATTATAAATAATAATCAAAAGGACTTGCAATACAACAGGGAAATCTGGTATCGCTTCATATGCATCTCTCTTCACATTAGAAAATGCTTTTCTTCACAACAGCCCTATGAGTAAATTCCACAAGTATTGTTATTCCCATTTTCCAGATGCAGAATAGAAATGGTACTTAATCGATATCCATGGAATTATTGGATGATTCAAGGGAACAATAAAAGGAAGTAAATAAAGGAGCACCAAAATCTGTTTCTCTAAATTCTGGATACCAGCTACTTACAGAAGCTCTCAACTTCAGAGGCTGACACTTCAAATTCAACCATGTCCCAACTTCTGAGCCCCAGATTGGCTCCTATCTTCAATGCTCCATTTCTGCTTCTCAGTAGTACCATTATTATTCCACTCTCCTATGCTGGAAAATTTGAATTCATTTTTATTCTCTCCCTCTCCCTCAACCCCTCTGATAGCTAATCATAGCTAGCATTTATATAATGGTACTTTAACATAAACAAAGATTTTCCATATTCAATTCAATCCAATAAATATTAAGCCCCTACTATGTGCCAAGCACTCTAAGCACTGGGGATACAAATAGAGGTAAAAGGCAGGCTTTACTCTCAGGGAGCTTATAATCAAATGGGGGACACAACATACAAATAACTACACACAAAACAATCCATACAGGATAAATAAGAAATATTTGAGAACTTCTTGGAATTAAGAGGGATTAGGAAAAGCTTCCTTAGAGAAAGTAAGATTTTTGTTGGGATTTTAAGGAAGCCAGGGAGTAGTTGGAGTAGAAGAATGAAATCCTTCCCTTATCTTATTTGAGATTCTAGCTAAATTACCATATTCTTCTTTGTACATCTCTTGAATTTACATGTTTCTCTCCAACTGCTAATGCCCTGGCACAGCTCCTTCTCACCTCCCACTACCAGACTTATCTTTCTAAGGATTCCCTTGCTTAAGAGCCAAAATATCCACTGGCCCCAAAGGTTGGAACAATCTGCATAGGACAGTAGATAGAGCCCCAGATGTGGGTTGCAGAAGCCCTGAGTTCAATGGGCAAGTCCCTTAACCTCTCTCTACCTCAGTTTTACCTGATGGGCTCTAATTTAGCTCCAATCTCTGATCAACTCCATGAATTTCTGCTTAGCTAGCCATAGCTTTATTTGATTTTCTTTCCTATTCCGAGCCCATTCTTTGTCCCAATCATACAGTACACCAGACTTATTACCCAGTTCTTTCTCTTAAATTCTATTGTTCCCTCTGTCTGGAAGACTTATCTCTTCCCCTCAATTTATGCAAACCCTAGTTAGAAAACTTTACTACTCTCAGCTTTAGTCTTCTCTAAAATAAGAAGGTTAGACAAGCTGACTCCTAATATCCTTTTTAGTTCTAAGTCATCCATCCTATGAACACCCATGCATTTATGATACTGCTATCCATTGGCTAAAGCTCAACTCAATATGGTATAATAGAAAGATCACAGGAAATCAGCAGTGTCTCAGGTTCAATCCCTGCCTCTGACACTTAGCCACCATGATCAGGGGCAACTCTCCAAGGCTGTTTCTTCAGTGGCAAAAATTGGGGAAGCAGGACAGAACAGTAGATACTGAGCTGATCTTGAAGCAAGAAAGATTTGTATTTAAATCCTGCTTCTAACACAGACTAAGATTATTCTAAGGGTAACCTTAAACAACCATTTAGTCTCTCATTACTGACCTGCCTTAGTAGAGTGCCTTCTGCCAATTAATGTAGTCCCTATTCCTGAAATAAGGTATTACTTGTAAAACTTTTTTCACAGAGCTCGTAGGAAGAAACCAAAAGGCCATGGAAATGTCATTTTATTATTGTTGTTGTTATTATTTCTACTGTATTAAGTACCATAGAGTTTAGAACTTATTTGTCCTCTCTGGACCTTTTTTCCCCTTATGTGTAAAAAGTTAATTATATTAAATGATCTATAAGATAATTTGCACCTCCAAATCTGTGATCCCATATTCTCTAAGGATTAAAGGTAAGCTGATTTTTGTTTTCCTAAATATGTAGGAAGCTCCTTAAAAGGAGGACTTTTTTATGTTCCTTTATCTCCCATACTACAGAAAAGAAGTTTTCATATGGAATCATGATTGATCAAAAAGTGCTAGTTGATCACTCCATCACCAGTATTTGTTTCCCATGGACCTCCTGCCAAAAGCCGGGCCTGTTGACATTACCTGATATTACTCTGTCTCATAAAACCAGAGTATTCCTGCCATCTTCTGATGCTTCTCCTTGAGTCCATCTTTAAGAGTGAGTGTCCCTCTTAAAACCAAGTCTGGCCCCAGGCATCTTTAGCTCTTATCACTTAAGCGTTGTATGCCTCAGTTTCCTCAACTATAAAATGGGGATAATAATAGCAAACAAATAGATACTCCATTTCTCAGAAGGAAGAAAAAATTCGTTCAAGTAGTTGTTTGGCAAAATTAGTCACTTGATTGACCTGTCTGGTGTGTTTAATCCAAGGGGATAATCTAGTAGGCAGCCCCATATACAATTGTCAAGAGGAAATATGGTGTGGTGGATATGGATTCTGGCACTAGTTGCGTGATGCTAAGTCTTAGCCTCTTAGCCTCAATTTCCTCATCTGTAAAATATAGATATTGATCCCTGCCCTACTTGTCTCCTAGTACTGCTCTTTAGCTAAAAAAATTAGTTTTCTGCCACTTTTAATATAATACATGTCTATTTAATATTACTAATTATTATTATTAATCTATAGCAAGTTGTTAATCTTCAAGTTCAGCTCCTTTCCATAAGACTTTTTCCTAAGAATTGCAGAATAAATCTAAATTTGCTAATTGTTTCAGACATTGACTAGCTGTGTAACCCTGGGTTAGTCACTTAAACTCTGAGCACAGTTTTCTCATCTGTAAAATGAGAGCGTTGAACTATATGATCTCTAGAGCTCATTCTAACTTTCAATCCATGATCTTCTGCTTCTCTCAGTCTGTTTCCTCAGCTGAAAATAGAAATAATAAAAACTTCTACTCTGGAAATACCATTTCATGTACACTCAACAGGACTGTTTCATATATGTAAAACACTTCACAGACCTTAAAGTGTTTGTAGATAAGTAAGTCATCAATATTCTATTTTACACTCTTTTTAAGACCTCTCAAGGAGGATATGTTCTATTGGGAGACGAATAATCAAAGAAAAGTTTACTTGAAAGGGGGGGAAATAAATCGAACAGCCTAATTTGGACTTTGTGCTGAGAATTCACACCACACACTGTTTGAAATCAAGAGACACAGAGAAGTGTTTCAGTAAATGTAGCTGTGTGTTTCTTTGTGACGTCCACAAAGAACACAAAATAACCAGATTCTTTCCATCGTGCTCATGATTCCTTAGCACTCCATAAGGTGCTTATGGGGGCAGAGGGAGAAGGAGAAAAGAAGCTGCTAATGGACCAACACTGGAAATTAATGATAGTTGATAAGTATGAAAAGTAGGAAGCAGAGTCTCCAGACAAGATACTGGGGCGGGCTTCTGAAGCTCTCTCTGCCATCAGGCTTCACATCAAGAAGAGGGTGCAGGAGGCAGCCAGTGAGGCAATAAAAAGCTCCAAAGTTCCACATGTGTGACTTTCTGAGAGGCCTTCCAAGGGCTAGGGGAAGGGGGCTGAAGAGTGGAAGACAAAAAAATTTCCTTCTTCTGCCCAAGCTGCCCATCTCAGAGAAAAACTAATTAATAGGGCCAGGTCCCCATCCCCTGTTTGCAGAAGATCTTGTTATCAGTGGGAGAAGAAAAAAATAATAATAATAAAATGAGTCCCGAGCAGTGGGGAATCTGGGCAATTACAGTGTGAATTGCAGGAGAGGATTAGATGAAGTGCTCTTGGCTTGGAGGGCGAAGCCAGCGGCTGCAGCTTGTGGCCAGCCAGCAGCTGCTGGGGGGCTGTGCACCTGCTGGCTCTAAGGCTGTTTCCACCTCCAGACACAAACAGGGGCCCCCCTCTGGCCTCTTCACCTCCCTCCTATCCCCAAGGAGGCCATCAGAAGGGGGGATGTGATGGGGGGAAAGCCCCCACCTCCAAGCAGACTTGTCAGAAGCAATAAGAGGGGCTTCTCCAGCCAGGGAAGCAGGGATCTGGAGGGGGTGGGAGTGGCAAGGGGGAAAGGAAATAGAGGAAGAAGTTAGGGAAAAAGAGAGGGAGGAGGAAGAGGAGGGAAAAGAAGGAAGAGGAGGAGGAAGAAGAGAAGGAATACGAGGAGAAGAAGGAGGAAAAGAAGGAAGAGGAGGAGGAAGAGAAGGAATAGAAGAAGGAAGAGAAGGAATAGAAGGAGGAAAAGAAGGAAGAGGAGGAGAAAGAAGAGAAGGAATAGAAGGAGGAGAAGAAGGAGGAAGAGAAGGAATAGAAGGAGGAAAAGAAGGAAGAGGAGGAGGAAGAGGAGGAGAAAGAGGAAGAGGAGGAAAGAGGAGGGAAAAGGGGGCCAGAGGAGAGGGGAGGGAGCGAATGACTTCATCTCCATGCAGTTGCAGCAGACAGGGTGGGATCTGATATTGGCAATGTTTCAATGTCCATGGGGAGGGAGGGGGAGGTGAAGAGCGGAGAGGGAACGGGATGGGGAACGGGGGAGGAGAGGAAGAGAAGAAAAGACTCTTTTACTGTTGCAGGCTTCTAAGTCCCGTGGAGGAGCATAAGCCCAGCTCGACATTCTGGGAATAGCAATGAGTCTCTGGCCCAACAAATGGACCCCAGTCCCTCCCCACCCCACCCCCCACCATCTGCATCTGCCCCAAGCCGCCCAACAGGGCTGCAATTAAAGGAGCTGCCCCCCTCCCTCCATGGCCCTGAGAAAGGGGAGGGGTGCTGAGGATCTTTAATTAGGGGCTCCAGAGAGACCAGCAGTTTTTTTAATTAGGTGTTTGCGGATCACTTTAGTCTGAAGGCAGTTGTGAGAGTTGGTAATTGACCAACCCCAGCTCTTTCTTGTTCGTGGGACAAGTTGGAGTTTTCCAGCAGACCCTGAGAGAGAGAGAGGGGGAAACCATGGGGGGCTCTGCCTTCCCAGCAGGCTCGAGGCTGGGATTTGGGTTCAAATCTGTGACTTGCTACCTGTGTGCCTCTAGGTCAACTACATAACTTCTCTGGACTGAGGTCCCACAGAGAAAATGAAGCTGCCCCTAAAATCGCTACCAGCTCCAATCTCTGATTCTTTGAACTATCCACTGTGTAGGTGCTGACGTAGGGAGACACTCGCAGCAGACAGAGTTCTGGACAGGCTTGTGGGAAAAGGCAGAGCAGTGATGTCGTGGCTACAGGGCCCTCTCTAGTAAGAAAGACCCTCTTCTAAAGTAGAACAGCGAATTTATGTACTCAGAGAGTTAATCTGTCGGCAGCTGGGGGCCAAGTGGAGAGAGCACAGAGACTGGGTCAGGAAGACCTGAGTTCAAATATGGCCTCAGATACTTCATAGTTGATTGATGCTGGACAAATCACTAAGCCTGTCTGCCTCATCTTCACCTATAAAATGAGCTGGAGAAGGAAATGGCAGACCACTCCAGTCCCTCTGCCTGTTAAAAATGGGGTCACAAAGAGTTGGGCTCAGCTGAATGACAGTTGCCAAAAGCTCTGAGAATATGAGGGTTTTGGCTAGCCTCTCAGGGCCAATATGTGTCAGAGATTCATTCTTTATTTTCTATTTAATAATAATGATTATTATTAATAATATAACCAACATTTAAAATATAACTATAATATATATTGGTAAATCACTTTATATATAATATATAACTTTGTAATATAAATATAATTTAGTAATATAAACTAATATTTATATATTGCTTTCAGAAGTTCATTTCAAAGCATTTTACATGTTTGATGTTCATAGCAACCCTGTTAAGTAGCTGTTATCGTGATTTTCATTTACAGATGAAGAAACCAAGATGCAGAGAGATTAATGACTTGTGTGGGGTCAAAGGCAGAATTCAAATCCAAGTCTTTTTGAATTCAGATCTACCACTGTACTACCTAGTTTCCCCATTACCATGTTACCTCTTTCTTTCCTCCAGAAAAGCTGAGGCCGAATCCAACTTCCTGTACTTAATATTTGACCCTAGGAGAATTATTTCACTTCTCTGAGGGTCAGTTTATCGTCTGTAAAATGTTTTTTTCTTATCTGTATCTGGAGATAATAATAGACAGGTTTTGTGAGAATCGAAATGAGATAAAGCTTATAAAGTGATTTACCCATTGTAAAGGGTTCTAGAAATGTGAGTTGTGTTAAGGAGGCTTTGGAGACCCCATATCTTTGGGTAATTAGGAAAAAGAATGAAAGGGAATTTCCCTTCCCTCAAACATCCTCAAACACAGCTTGGGTGGTCACTTACTCTGGGGATCTCTGTTCATGTAAGGATTTGCTCCTGATAGTCATGGACCAGCCCTTAATTTTACAAGGGAAGAAACTGAGACCCACTGGTGGTAGGGAAGGGGGGATGATTCACCTGAGGTCTTTCAAGTAGTAAGTGGTAGGGTTAGAATTAGAACCTTGATCCTCTATCCCAAGCTCTGAGCTCTTTCCACTTGGCTGCACTGCCTTGAAGGACCTTCCTAACTCTGTGATGCTGTAATTCAAGGATGAAAGACCCTCATTGTTTCAGGCCCTCCCAGGCAACTTTCTTTCACAGACATTCCTACAAGGAGCATAAATCCACAGTTCTCTGGACTCACAGCTTCCATCTGTGGAAGAGATGAAGGATACGGACTTCCTGGAGAGTGACTCTGGCCGTTGTGAGCCCAAGGGTCAGAGCCCTATGCCAGCCCAGATGAACCACCACGTGATTTAGAGTTGGCCTTCCTACTAAAACAAAAACTCTAGAGATAACTGAGCATACTAGAAACCACTGGAGGGATCTGGATTTGAATCCTGCTTCTAATACTTGCCATCTGTGTGAACGTGGGCAAGTCATGCGGTGTTTGAGCCTCAGTTTCCTCATTTGTCAAAGGGAGCTTCATCATGGCTAGCTCAAAGGACAGTTTAAAAGTTCAACTGGAAGGAAGTTTTGCAAACCTAAAAAAAGCCTTATTAGGCAGAGAAGGAACTCTTTGCAATTGAAATGGATGGCAATTTGTTTTTTTAAAAAAAATCTGTTTCTTTTGATTCTCTGGCAAACAATTCTACCAATCAACATCAAAGGATTTCAGAAATTGTGGTGAGGGAACCAGGCCAGATCCCCCTAAGAGATGCCTAAAAGGAGGTGAGCCTTGTCTAGTAAAATGCAAATGAAACCTCTAGACTTTTACTGGGACTTCTCTCAGTCAGGCTCTCCTGGGTTAATAAAAACACTATTTACAAGAAACAAGAAAAGGCAATATTTGCATATGAATGAGGCATGAGCATCAACAGGGATCTGACTCATTGGGCCTGAAAGTAGAGCTGTCTCACATGAAGGGAGGCAAGATTTCACCAGGGGGCCAACAAAGCTTCCAGCCTGCCCACATTTCAGATTTCCACTGACTAATTCAAGCCCATCCGCAGTTTGGAATATGGGGGCATTGATGTCTGTCCCGAGGCTGGGCAGCTTTTGAGCAAAAACAATCTGTAAGAAAGGGAAAGAGAGAGTCCATTTTCCCCCAGGCTCAAAAGCATCTAGAGTTTTGTTTAGTTACAAGCCATTTAGTGTAATTCCACAAATATTTATTAAGGGTCTGTTGTGCATCAGACATATTCCTATATAATGGGGACACAAAGAAAAATAATGACATCTAAATTTTGCTCCCTGCCCTCAAGGAGTTTATACTCTACTAAAGGAAACAGCATCAGAGATGGAAAGAAGGACTATATCTGATTTCAAGGACATGGGATGAAAATGATGGAGTCCTCCCTCCCAAAGCAGATCAGCCAGCACCTTCTAAATTTTGAGTACTTAGAACAAGGCTTCTTAAACTTTTTCTACTCACTACCCCTTTGCTCCCAAAGTTTACATGACCCCAGGAATATAGGCATATAAAACAAGTACACAAATCAAACATTGGCTAGCAATAAATCATAAAGAAATTTATCTTAAAATAATCCTTTGGTATAATCATTTGGTAAAAAATATTTACTTATAATAAATCATAAAGACATTTATTTTAAAACAATTCTTTGGTATAATAATTTGGTATAAAATATTTACTGATCCCAGCCCTGAAGTCAGGAGGACCTGAGTTCAAATGTGGTCTCAGACACTTAACATTCCCTAGCTGTGTGACCCTGGGCAAGTCACTTAACCTTAATTTCCTCAGCAAAAAAAGAAATTTAAATAAACAAGCACATCTATCTCATTAGTATGCCAATTTGCTTTAATCTTTTATTATTTTATTATTTAATAAAAGATTAAAGCAAATTGGCATACTAATGAGATAGATGTGCTTGTTTATTTTTACATGCAGGATTAAATCTTGGAGGAATATTTGATACCTTTTACTGTTGCCAAATTTTTGTGAACCCCGCCCCCTCACATTCAGTTAAGTGACCCTAGATGAGGTCACAACCCACAATTTTAGAAGCTTTGATCAAGAGCATGGAGATTATAAATGACTCATCCAGAGTCACACAGCCAGGATGTGTCAGAGGTCTGACTTGAATCCAGGCTCTCCATCCATTATACCCTACTGCATCTATGTAAATGAATAATTAAATACAAAAAAATTAAGCCAAGTTGGGGTAGCTAAATAGCATAATGGATAGACCACTGGACTTGGAATCAGGAAGATCTGAGTTCAAGAAATCTGCTTTCAGACACTTCCTAGCTGTGTGATCCTGGGCAAGTCACTTCACAATGTTTGCCTCAGTTTCCTGATCTGTAAAATAAGCTGGAAAAAGAAATGGCAAACCTCTCCAGTATATCTGCTAGGGAAACCATAAAATAAGGTTACAGTAAGTCGAACATCATCGAAACAATGAACAACAACAACAAGCAAAGTTATTTTAGGAAGTCAGAGAGAGAGTACTTACCACATGACCTTAGACAAATCACTCAGCTATCTGATCACATGCTTCTCATATGTGGAATGAGGGGTGGGACTAGGTGAGCAGCTCTATGAACCTTTAGTCCTAAAGGTGGCCCTTGAAAGGAGCCAGGGATTCTGAGAGGCAGAGGGGAGTAAGAAGTAC
>JAJPUD010025515.1:0-17480 GCA_023553655.1 Myrmecobius fasciatus | reverse complement strand
ATGTTGGAGGGGATGTGGGAGGGCTGGGACACTGATGCATTGTTGGTAGAGCTGTGAACTGATACAGCCATTCTGGAGAACAATTTGGAGCTACGCTCAAAAAGTTATCAAACTGTGCATACCCTTTGACCCAGCAGCATTTCTATTGGGCTTATATCCCAAAGAAATCATAAAGGAAGGAAAGGGCCCCACATGTGCAAGAATGTTTGTGGCAGTCCTTTTTGTAGTGGCTAGAAACTGGAAATTGAATAGATGCCCTTCAATTGGAGAATGGCTGAATAAATTATGGTATATGAATATTATGGAATATTATTGTTCTGTAAGAAATGACCAGCAAGATGATTTCAGAGAGGCCTGGAGTGACTTACATGAACTGATGCTGAGTGAAATGAGCAGAACCAGGAGATCATTATACATGGCAACAACAGTACTATATGACGATTAATTCTGATGGACATGGCTCTCTTCAACAAGAAATGTTTCAAACCACCTCCAATTGTTCACTGAAGAAAGCCATATACACCCAGAGAGAGGGATGCGAAATGTGGACCACAACATAACATTCTCATACTCCTTGATTGACGTTTGCTTACATTGTGTTTCCTTTATCTGATATATCATTTGTGTAGATAAGATTTTTCTTGCACAACAATGATCAGTTTGGAAATATGTATACATATATTCGATTTGCCAATATTTTAACATAATTAACATGTAGTGGATATCCTGCCATCTAGGGGAGGGGTGGGGAGTTGGGGGGAAAATTAGTAACGGAAAGCTATGTAAGGGTTATTGTTGAAGAATTACCCACACATATGTTATGCAAATAAAATAAAATTTAAAAAAAGTGTTGTCCATATATAGATTTTTATTTTCTGAAGAGCAGTTAATTATTTACAGGCTTACTGCTGCAAACAACTTTAGTAATATCTCATTTTATCCTCCCAACAAGCATGGGAGGTAACAAGTCAGTCAATTAGCATTTATTAAATACTTACTATGTACCACGCACTGTGCAAAACACAAATAAAAGAAAATAGTTCTTGCTGTGAAGGAGCTGTTAAGTCTAATAGAGTAGACAGTATGTAAACACCAATATACAAACAATATGTAGATAAGTTGGATGACACAAGCATAAAGAGGACCACCAAAGGCTTCTTACAGAAAACTTTAGTGGGACATTAGCAGAGATTTGAAGGAAATTAGGCAATTCAAAATGTGGGATGAAGAGGAAAAGCACCCCAGGTATGGAGTATAGTCACTGAAAATGAATGGGATCAGGAGTTGAATCACATTCCAGGAACAACAAAGAGTCCAGTGTCCTTGAATCATAGAGTGTGTGAAGGATATAAGAAGGCTGGAAAGGTAAAAAGGGTCCAGTTTATGAAGAATTTTTAAAGCCAAAGATTTAAGTCTTGACAGTAAAAGATAAATTAGGAAGAAGAGAAATAGGTATGATTATTAACCCAATTTTATATGTGAGGAAACTGAAACAGATGGAGATTGTGTTTTGACTGATGTCATATAAACACACAAACACAAGCACAAACAGGTTTTCCTGACTCTAGAACTAGCATTACATATACTGAATACTAGAAATGTGATGGAGTTTATAATTTTATTTTCTTCAACCATGTAACATTTTTATTGGGATGTGGGAAGTAAACTTTATGCTGTTGTTCTTGTTGTTTTTTTTTTTTTAAACAATGTTGGCTTTAGAATATTAAGCTTTATCTCTGATTTCAGTTCAGTGGCCACCTATTTCACAAATTCATTTTTTTTATTTTTTTTAAGCTTTTTATTTGTATAACATATGTATGGGTAGTTCCCCAACCTTGATCTTTACAAAGCTTTCCAATACAAATTTTACCCCCAGTCCCCTCCCCTCCCCCAGATGGCAGGAAGTCCACTACGTGTTAATAATGTTGAAATGCTTGAGAAGTTATGCAAGAAAAATCCTATCTACAAGAAAAAAAAAAGAATCAGAGAAAGGCAACACAATGCAAGCAAATGTCAATAGAGATCATGAAAATGTTACGTTGTGGCCCATATTTCATGTCCCTCTTTCTGGGTGTATATGGTTTTCTTCAGTGAACAACTGGAACTGGTTTGAGGCAATTCTTTATTGCAGAGAGCCATGTCCATCAGAATTGATCATCATGTAATACTGTTGTTGCTGTGCCTGATGATCTCCTGGTTCTGCTCATTTCACTCAGCATCAGTTCATGCAAATCTCTCCAGGCCTCTCTGAAATCGTCCTGCTGGTCGTTTCTTGCAGAACAATAATATTCCATAACATTCATATACCATAATTTATTCAGCCACTCTCCAATTGATGGGCATCCCTTCAGTTTCCAGTTTCTAGCCACTACAAAAAGGGCTGCCACAAACATTCTTGCACATGTGGGTCCCTTTCCCTCCTCTAAGATCTCTTTGGGATATAGGCCCAGTAGAAACACTGCTGGGTCAAAGGGTATGCACAGTTTGACAACTTTTTGAGCATAGCTCCAAATTGCTCTCCAGAATGGTTGGATCCGTTCACAGTTCCACCAACAATGTATTAGTGTCCCAGCCCTCCCACATCCCCTCCAACATTCATCGTTATCTTTTCCTGTCATTTTAGCCAATCTGACAGGTGTGTAGTGGTATCTCAGAGTTGTCTTAATTTGCATTTCTCTGATCAATAGTGATTTGGAGCAACTTTTCATATGACTAGAGATGGTTTTAATTTCATCATCTGAAAATTGTCTGTTCATATCCCTTGACCATTTATCTATTGAAGAGTGGCTTGAATTCTTATATATATGAGACAATTCTCTATATATTTTAGAAATGAGGCCTTTATCCGAACCATTGAATGTAAAGATGATTTCCCAATTAGATGCTTCCCTCCTAATCTTCTCTGCATTTGTTTTGTTTGTACAGAAACTTTTTAACTTAATATAGTCAAAATTATCCATCTGGTGTTCAATTAGGAGTTCCAAGTCTTCTTTGGACATAAATTTGTTCCACCTCCACAGGTCTGAGAGATAAACTATATTACGTTCCTCTAACTTGCTTACAAAGTCCCTCTTTATATCTAGATCATGAACCCATTTAGATCTTATCTTGGTATGTGGTGTTAGGTATGGGTCAAGCCCTAATTTCTTCCACACTAGTATCAAATTTCCCAGCAGTTTTTGCCAAATAGAGAGTATTTATCCCAAAAGCTGTGTTCTTTGGGTTTATCGAACACTACATTGTTAAGGTTAATGCCTAGGTTGTCCTGATAACCTATCCTGTGCCACTGATCCACTGCTCTATTTCTTACCCAGTACCAAACGGTTTTGATGACTGCTGTTTTATAATATAGTTTTAGATCTGGTACAGCAAGGCCACCTTCATCTGCCTTTTTTTTCATTAATCCCCTTGAAATCCTTGACCTTTTGTTCTTCCAAATGAACTTTGCTACTATTTTTTCTAGATCTGTAAAATAATTTCTTGGGAGTTTGATTGGTATGGCACTAAATAAGTAGATTAGTTTGGGTAGTATTGTCATTTTTATTATGTTCGCTCTGCCTACCCATGAGCACTTAACATTTTTCCAATTGATTAGGTCTGATTTTATTTGTGTGGAAAGTGTTTTGTAATTTAGTTCGTATAGTTTCTGACTTTTCCTTGGCAGATAGCACAAATTCATTTTTGACCTCTATGGTCAGTGATGATTCCTTTGTACTCAGTTATCTTTTCTAAAAAAGGAATTAAGCTTTATGAATTCTATGCTGCTGATAGACTGCATATGGCAACAGTTTCTTCTGAATTTTCTACAATGGACAAAGCTCTGGTCACTATACCTTAGTTAAGACTCTGTTCTGCTGTATTCATCTTATATATTTAATAAATATTTGTTGAATTTGTTAATGAATAAAATGTTTAATTAGCCTGTTATATGCTCAGTCCATTATTTCTTCTAATTCTAAATATTTTGATCAGATCTTTTAATTCTTTTTTTCCTGGGAAAGAAGAATCATTTAGGAAAGATTTTTAATTTTTTATTCATACATAACTGTTGCATTTTATAACTTGCTAAAATACTTTCCATTTCATTAATTAATGCATCCATTTGATGTCCTTATTATCATAATACTTCACTGGGTATATTGCAACTTTAAATGCAAAAACAGCATAAAGAATTTGGTAAAATTATGACTTACCTGCCACTTGGATTACTACTTTCCCTGAGTTTACTGCAGAACAATGTTTCAATATTGGTTTGCCTTTTCTTTACTCTTCATTCTCTCTTAGTGTGTGTATATAATATGTGCCAATCTATTGAGTCTACCTTTGGAATATCTCTCATATATGACTCTTTTTTCTCCTCAGGTTTTGCCACCACCTTGATTCAGTCTCTTTTTTCTCCTCAGGTTTTGCCACCACCTTGATTAAGTCTCTTTATCTTCATGTCTGGACTATTGCAATAGTCTAGTGGCTGACATTCCTGGCACAATTCTCTCCCCACTCAATTCATCTGCTTTTTAGCTGTCAAATTGATCTTAATGTATCATATCAACTTTCTATTCAAGATGATTCTCATTACCTCTAGTATCAAATATAAAATCCTATTTGACTTTCAAAGCATTTCATAACATGACCACTTCCTAAATTTCCAGACTTTTTATACTTTACTCCCTACCACACACAATATAATTCAAGGACACTGGCTTCCTTGCTGCTACTGGCACATGACACTTCCTTTCTCATGGTATTTTTTTTTTCTTTCGGTGAGGTTTTTGGGTTAAGTGACTTGCTTAATGCCTTTATCTCTAATTTCAAGTCAATTCAATGGCCACCCATTTCACAAATCCATCCTTGATCTTTATAGTCAGTAATGATTTCTTTGCCACCAATTAATTTTGCTTAAAAAGTGTCACATAGCTAGTAAGTAAATTAGCAAATTTGGATTTGAACTCAGGTCCTTCTGATTCCAGAGACAGTACTCTATCCATATATACTTCATTTCCTAATCCCAAGCATTTTCATTGGTTGTTTCTCCTTCCTATTCTCTGCTTCCTGAATTCCCAGATCTCTTCAAGAAACATAAAGTCCTGACTTTTGAAAGAGGTTTTATATGATTCTCCTTAATGTTAAATGCTTTTATCCTGTGATTATCTCTACCTTATTTATTTTCTGCGTATGTTGCTATTTTCACATTAGATAATAAATTAATATTATATTATTTGGCTATATATTATTTAATCCCCATTATATTGTAAGCTCCTTGAGGGCAATGATTGTTTTTACTTTTTTGGGGGGGTATCCCTAGTATTTAGCACAATGCTTGGTAAACAGTAGTTGCTTACTGCTTGTGGAATTTTCTTGACTTGAGAAAAAAGCTTTCTGTGAAATGGTTTCACAGGTTCAAATCTGATTAGTTAAAAAAAAATCTCTGTTTAAACATTTTCATTGAGTGGTTAACTTTAAATCACAGTAACTTTAGAAATAAACTAGAATTATTTTTTTGTGTTATGGGAAAATGGTGTTTAAGTTCTCTTTAATACTTTCTGGAATAAAAAATTTTCTTGAAATCCTTTTACAAACAAAGTGAGTGTTCAGTGCCAACTTTAGAGGGGCTTATAAAATCTTGAAATTAATGTGGAACAACTTTCAAAATGAATATTTAAATTATGAATTTTAAAATATTAATATTTTGCTATACAACTGTCATGAGAGTTTGCCTATTTTATGTATCCATTTTTCATGCAACTACAAAATGATACCTAAACCAGAAATTTTACATTCAACCACATTGAAATGGATTTGTTATTCACTTGGGTCAACTGAAGTGAAAGTACAGATTTAATGACAGACAACATCAAAACAAAGGGATACAAAAGGGGAAGATATTTTAAAATAGATTTGCTTTCATCTAAAGCAAGCACTATTAATAAAGGCTTTGAATGATAGATTTCTGTTTTGTAGGTTACAAATTCACTGTCATAGAATCCTTAACATTTTAGATCACTAGTTATTGTTTCAACTTTCTATAGAAGTTATCTGTCTAGATTTGAGTGGATAATATTAATCTGCACTTAATTTAATGATGCCTTAACATTTTTATGTGGGGATTTAATGTTTCCAATATCCATGCTCTTTATTTGAAAGCATGACTTATAGGTTTCTCATCTTCCTTAAATTATGAAATCTTTCATCTAATAAAGGAAAATGATTATGGTTTGCAAAAAAGCAGTCATTTAACAATCCATGTAACCATTTATTGTAGGTCGTTGCATAATAATAGTAATTTAGCTATTAGGAATTATAAAGGAAGTTATTAGTCATATACTTCAATTTTTTGGAATTAGGCAACACAAATTATTTAAAGGGCTTAAGATTTTTAAAAGAAAAATTGTGTGACAAATCTATATTACTTAAGAATACTATGTATTAAGAGTAATAAAAATTATTTTACCTAGTGAAGATTAGTAGTTAATAGTGACTTTTTTTATTCCATTCTTTTTTTTCCTTTCTTTTTGGATATAGCTAGAAGATTCAACTCATCAATTCCCTAAGCTTGTTCATTCTTCAATTTCAACAATTCTATTAATAACATTAACATGCTTTCCAATTGTAGTGCTGTTATCACAGTTTAGAGACTCATCAATTCTTAACTGAACTCTTGTAAAAGGCTTCTGTAGTAAACCCAACCTGATCAGACTAGTCAGGTACCTCAGGTTCAAGAATGAAATGAAGTGAGACACTCATGTTCTTGGCACACTACAGGCATTTAATCAGGGCTTATTACTGCTGACTCATGAAACATTTAGCAGTTAACAAAAGGATGTGGCTTGAAGATATAGCCTTGATTGAGTTCAACACAGCTTCTCTGCCTTCGGTACGTCTATGATACTCTATCATTTAGAAGGCATAGATAATGCATAGAGATCCTCATACCTGTGACTTTTTTTGTGGACATGTGATCAAGAAGCTACATTAATGGCCCAGTAGCACCAAGTTCTCTAAAAGAGTTTCAAGACCTTTAAAGAAAGAAGAATTATCCCAGATTACATGTCGGAATACTCTGATAGCTTTCTATGCCTTTGTCATTCCTCTAAATTGGTCTATTTAATCTAGTATTTTCCTTTTCTAATATATCCTTAAGAGAACTGGCAAATTATTATCACTACCCCCAGATCCAAACACATTATTGACCTTCTTAAAAATAATTATCTAACTTCAAATACAGGATAAAACTTAGCATGACATTTAAAAACCTTCACAATCTCTTCCAAACCCATTTTTTCAGTCATTTTTTCATACTTCACCATGTTGTGCCTCAGTTCCCTTGTCCCAGTTTCCCTTAATTGTTCTGCCTCAATTTCTCTGAATTGTTCTGCCTCAATTGTTCTATCTCAGTGGCAACCCCCCTTCTTCACTATTAGGACTGAGATAATTAGGGCTGGGAACTCTGGCCACTAACATTCCAAAGAGTCATAAAACTCTAGATGGCTTATCTCCAATTTGGGGCATATCTCTCTGGTCTCAGACTCAGTGTCTCCTCACTTCTTCCCAAACTTAGCAGAATTTATGATCTTTCCTCCATACCCCCAACCTGTCAGAACTGAATTTGTGGTCCTTTCCTAGAACTTCTATCCCCCCAGTGTTCTACCCCCCTTGCCTTTGTTTCCCTGATCACTGGAGCCCTATAAGAGTCTCTGGAATTCCTCACTCCAGCGCTGAATGCTTTGAGACAAGAGTCCCCCTCAGCCACATGACCATGGCTTCTAAACTCTCCACTATCAATAAATTATCAAAAATCTCTAGTCTCTATCCTGCCTCAGTTTCTCTGGCATTACAACTAATGAATCAATAACTAAACAGAACATTGTCATGTGCTCAGCAGAAAACAAGAAAAAAAAAACAGAAAAATTTTGTCATGTGCCCAGTAGAACATCAGGGGTGATTCAAATTATATAACAATAAATTACCAGTTCAAGAAAAGATAAATAATAGTGGAAGAAATTATATTTATGTGTCCATCTTTTCTTTGCTTCCTTGTTGGTTGTTCTCTGCTGCGCACTTTTTTTACTTTATTCTTTTTTCCCCCTTTCATCCCCCTCTTACCTCCTCCAAGCCGACTATAGTTAAGCACAGATACATTTGTGTGTATATATATATAGAGAGAGATATGTACATACACTCTCCTGTACTCCTGCATATTCCCCATATATATATGTATATATATATATATGTACACACACATATATATACATATATTCATACTACCCTACATATACATATATTGTATATATACATATATAGAGCAACACACACATATATATTATACATACACAAATATTTACCCATAGGTAAACATGCATCTGAAACAATATTAGTATGGGTGACATGTAATGTAGATTTCTCTCTTGACTGAATCTTTTAAGTTTGACTTTGTCTAAGATCAATGGTTACTAGCCATATTTTTTAAAATAAATTCTACTCTTGATCCTTTTTGTAATGTTTTTGTATATCCCATTCTTTCCTTTCCTCAACTTGCCTTGCTATTACTTAACCTCTCCTTACCCATGGATCCCTCCCTTGTCTTCTTTACCAATCCTTTGCTACCCCTTCTGACCATCCTTTCTCTTTCATTTCTTTATTGATTTTGGAGGGTGCTCTACCCTTCATAGTTTATATATAGTGTTGCCTGTTTAACTCATTCCCAGTGTTAGTAGGTTTTTGGAACTATGAGCCTTCCTTTTAATACCTGTGTCTATTCTTCCTTTGAACATTATTTGTATAAACATAATTATTGTTTTTACCATTTATTCCACAGTTTTTACTTTTTAGAATCAGATCATACTCAACACTGACCCAATCTTTCTTTTGAGTTACTCAATTGCTGAGTAACTCAAATTTAAACACATGGTATAAATTTCCATGTAAAAAACCATAAGCGATTTGTCCATGTTAAATTCCTTGAATTTGAGCTTTGATATTGGCTTTTATGTTAAAATTTCTATTGAGTTCAGGTTTGGTTGAAAGAAAATACTGAAAATCTGCAAGTTCATTGAATGTCCATCCGCCTCCCCCCCCATTCAATAGTATGGATAATTTTATTGGTTATGAAATTTTCGGCTCCAGGTATAGTTTTTTTGACTGCAGGTATATGTGATTCCAGGACCTGTGATCTTTTACTGGGGCTGCTGCTAAGTCCTGGGCAATTCTAATTGTAGCTCCAGCATATTTGAATTTTTTTTTTCTTGTTTTCTTGCCAAAAAAAAGTTGTTTTTGTTTTTTTGTTTGTTTGTTTGATTTGGGGGTTTCAAAATTTGGCAATAATATTCCCATGTGTTTTCAACAAAGGATCTCTTTAAGGTGATGTTTGGTGAATTTTTTTCTATTTCTACTTTCTCCTCATATTCTATCACTCTAGGACAATTTTCTTGGATTATTTCTTGCATTATTATGTCAAGGCTCCTTTTTGATCACAGCTTTCAGGTTGTCCAATTATTCTTATATTTTCTCTTTTTAATCTGTTCTCCAAATCTGTTGCTTTTCTTATAAGATGTTTTACATTATGTTTTATTATTTCTTAGTCTCTTATAGCTTCATTGGCTTTCCTTTTCCCAATTCTAATTTTCAAAGAGTTATGCTAGTGATTAAGTCTCTGTATCTCTGTATCTTTTTTTCCTCCCATAATCATCTTACTTTTTGGATGTTTTTAATTCTTTTTATTTTTTCCTCAATGTCTCTCATTTACTTTTTAAATTCCTTTTTGAGTTCTATAAATTCTCTCTGAGCAGGGAGCCATTTAACATTACTCTTTGGGTAGAAAAAGCTTTTTTTTTTTTTTACTTCAGTGTCCTCCTCTGAAGATGAACCCCTGTCTTTCCTGTTCCCATAGTAAGTTTCTATGGTTAAGTTCTTTCTTCTTTGCCTGTTCATTTTTTTAATAAGAAGTATTAATGTAAACACCTCTAACTGTGGGGTAGGGGATGGTGCCTCTGTCTTCATTTCAGCTCTCCCTCTGAGGTGGGACCCCAAACCAAAAATTCCTGCAAGTGCCCACAGTTAGTAGCATCCCTGTCCCACTGCTTCTGCTCTCTGGTGTGCTGGTTCCTTGTCATCCAGGGCTGGTCTCTGCAGCACAACTGGGCCTAGCATTCCTAATAAGCAGAGATTCCCTCAATCTTTCCAGACTCAGACCCCTGACTCCTCACATTGCCCTGTAGGTGAAAGTTTCTGTGGCTCCTGCTGAGGCTCCAGCCAAATCCTGCTAGCCCCATGGGTCCCCCCTTGGAGTTTGAGTGGAGCTAGCATGGAGGTCCTAACCATATAACACTGGTTAATCCCAGGCCTGGGGTCTTTCTATTAGATTTTCCTGGGTTGTACCAGGAATAATCCCTGTTCTGCTCCAAGAAGACTTTCACTAGTTAAGGTTTATCCTGAGGTGCAAATTTGTTCTGTTTATGGGGGAAATCTGAAGAGCTTGAAATTTATTGGTTTACTCTCCCACCTTCCCCAAATCCTACTGCCTCCCTCTTGTACTCTCCTACTGTGATACACTATTATATAGGCCAACCACCATTTCTAGAATGCATTCCTCCTGCATATCTATTGAAATCCTTTCACTTTAAAGCCTATATGAGATTCACATTCTTTGTGAAGCCATCCTTTGTCCTTGTGGTTGAAGATGCTCTTTTTATTTTCAGATTTTCTTAGATTACTTTTCTGGATATATCCTTAACCTTTTTTACTGTCTACTTTATACAATATCTATTTCTATATCTCCCAGACTTAGCTATAAGGTCACTGATAATAATTTTTCATGTTTGTATCAGAATTGTATAGTAAAATGCCTTGAAAAAAGAAAGGCCTTATGGATAGATGAATTGAATTGATGCATTATATTTGAAGGATGAAAAATTGTTAACAAACTATATTAAAGGAAGGAATTATATTCCATAGCTCCCAAATGCATTCATTGATTAATGAATATTCCAATATGACTAAAGTACAAAGGACAAGAAGAAAAGAGAGGTAAAAAAAAGACATTAAGAAACTTACTATGGGAACAGGAAAGAAAGGAATTCATCTTCAGGAGGAAGACAAGAAGAAAAATGAGTAGTTTTTGGATGTAGTTTTTTTAGTATCTTTTAGTATCACTCCTCACTATCTTAACAAAAAGATGTATATATTGTGGATTATTTTTCACTGGTTTTATTCAATTTTATTTTATGTAGACAAAGTGATCTATTTTGTCATTTGTGAACTTTCCTCTAACTCTCATTTATTTAAAATTTTTGTTGTGAGTTATAGCTGTAAAAAGTGCTTGATCAGGTACTCTTCTGGCTGTCATGAGAAATCCTTTAATGTCTAACATGCATATTCATTATGAGTTTATTGTGGTCTATGGTGGAATATGTTAGTCTGAGAATAACTTATATCTAATTGCTTTCTGGTTTTTTTTAGCACTTGTTAAATTGTCTTTTCTTGTATATTTGTATTCCTAGATTTATTGAACAGTAGGTATTGAGTTCAGTTTTTTCTTTTTTGTGTTTGTCTAGTCAGTTCCACTACTTTTCCTTTCTCATTATCCTTGAGACTCTAGATTTCTTTTTTTCAGATTAAATTTTGCTATTATTTTGTTTATCGTTATAAACATTCCCTGGTAATTTGATTTGTATACCACTAAAATCTGTAAATTTTTTAAGTAGTACATTTTTATTACATTGTCATAACCTAGTCATATTATTTAAATTTTTTATTTCTTTGGGTACTTTGTAATTATATCTATAGAGGTCTTAAATGTACCTTGGTAGTATGTATTTTGTAGTTATTTTGAATGGGAGTTCTCTTTCTATTGTTTATATCTGGATTTTGTTATTTCTAAATGAAAATGCTATTGGTTTTGTGAGTTTATTTTATATTCTGCTGCTTCAATTAGTTTATTAATTTTCTCAATAAACAATATAATTATATATTCAATAATAAATTTGAATAATATTTATTTAAACATCTATGTAAAATTTTAGATAATTTACTCTAAAAATTACAGAACTATATTCAAAAACATTATATAAAAATATGAGATTAGATTTATTCCAAGAGTGTAAAGATGGCTAAAAACTGGGAAAACAAAAAAATATATATCCTTAATCATATTAAAAATAAAATTTGCCATAACTATATGGGTTGGCTATATAAATAAATGAAAACTATTTGTAAAATTCCCATACTAATTTGTGCTTTTAAGAAATAGGCACTTAAGACCATTTTACATTGTAGTATATGTGGGTATGTGTATAATGATGCCCATTTCATGATATGTAGGTGTCTGTACATGAGAGCTACATTTTTGTGTGTGTATAAACAATCACATAAATATCAACTCAAATATAATATTATTTACAAGGGCAAAAAATTTGAAATATTCTCAATAAACATAGGAATAAAACAAAAGTGTTTCTTTTCATCACAGTTAATATAGTTCTAGAAATGCTAGTAATAACAGCTTTCTCTTAACAAGAGAAAGAAAATAAGGAAATAGGCAGAGGCAAAAAAGATCAAATTACCCCTACTTGTTCATAATATTTATCAAATTATTCCTGATAAATTTCCTTTGCTAGTAAATCATCCCTAACTTGAAGTATGCCCTAAGGCTCTATCCTGGGAACTTTTCCTTCCTCTCTCTAAAGTCTCTTACTCAGTTCTTTGAATAGCTCTCATTGGTTCAATTATTATAAATATATCCAGATCCAATCACTCTTCTGAGGTCTAATTATTAATTATTATTAATTAATTATTATTAATTGCTTACTGAATATTTCAAACTGAATGCACTTTGGACATGTCAAATTGTATGAAAATACAATTTATTAGCTGACCTCCACCTACTCCCCAATCCTCCCTCTTCTTTTAACTGTCCTGTTTCTGTTGAGGACACTACCATCCTTTCTAGTTTCCAAGTTTCCTTTGAAACTGAGCCCAAGCATCTCTTTCTATATGAACCTTTACCTGAAATTTGCCTACTAGTTAGTACTATGACTCTCTAAAATGTCTTGTAATTTTTCACTCATTCTACATGTAATTATACTTGAATAACTTATCTTTCCTGATATAATATATACTCCTTTACTGCAAGGATTATTAAATTTTTCAGTATCTTCAACACCTATCATAGTGTCTGGCACATAGTAGAAGCTTAGGTAGTCAATCAATTAACATTTAATTTATTAATGGACAACTATATGCCA
Organism: Myrmecobius fasciatus; assembly: GCA_023553655.1. Taxonomy (NCBI): domain Eukaryota; kingdom Metazoa; phylum Chordata; class Mammalia; order Dasyuromorphia; family Myrmecobiidae; genus Myrmecobius; species Myrmecobius fasciatus. The sequence goes on along the minus strand of JAJPUD010025515.1, from coordinate 4,245 downwards.
AGCACTAGGGTAAGCATTAAGAATATGGAAAGTTAATTAACAGTCCCTGCCTTCAAAGGACTTGTATTCTAATGAGATAAGATCTAAAGAGGAAATGGAAATGGAAAATAACTGGTAAGACAAAGATTCTAACAGTATGGGACTGGGGAAAAAAGTGATTTTCTGACTAATAACATATGAGAGCATGGACCCTATTATTTGTAGTTGGAGAGATTAAAGCCATGTCTGAGATTTATTCAGATTTTCCTAGCATTGTATATTGAGATTGGGGTAATGAGCTAGAGAGATAATCACCTCTGTTAATTATTTGATCATATTCCTTGTGCAAAAATGTCACAGATGGTCTTCAGATATAGTGGGTCACCACTTATTAGTATTTATCAACAGAAATTGACATGGCTATTTATTGGACATGTTCTTGAAGAGAATCACTTTCCAGTATACTATGGACCAAATTACCTCTGAGGTCCTTCCAACTCTGAGATACTATAATTTTATGATTCTGATCACATTAAAAAAGGTCACAATTCATGAGAAAAGGCTATAGAACTGACACAGCTGGTCTGTTGAATCTGTGCTCACAACACCATGACCCAAAATTTGTTTAAGCACAAATTTTGCCTCCATCCATCTGTGCCACTGTTAATCCCTCAAAGCTGTGCTGGTGGTAAAATTTAGACAGTTTGACATATAACAGATGCTCAATAAATACACATAGATACACTGATAGTATGCTATGTAGAAGTTTTGGTTATTGCAGAATTTCACTTAATGGAATGTCAGATAAAAGTATTTTTTCCTAAATCTTATTGTTTCAAAGATTTATACTTTAATTTTACTCGTTTATCTTATTCATACAGATCTTTTAAGATAGAGCTCTTCCTTCCTTTCTGGAGGTCATACTTTCATGACTACTCAAATTATATTTGTGTATGAAGACAGAGGTATTTCCATGATTACTTATTCTTTCATATTGGGATGACTTTAGGAAGACCAGTGGTATCAAGTGATACAATCCAGCTACACAATTTCTTTGTTTCTTTCTTTTCTTTCTTTCTTTTTTTCTTTTCTTTCTTTCTTTTTTTTTCTCTCTCTCTTTTTCTTTCTTTCTTTGTTTCTTTCTTTTCTTTCTTTCTTTTCTTTCTTTTTTTTTTTGCTGAGGCAGTTGGGGGTTAAGTGACTTACTTGCCCAGGGTCACCACAATTTCTTTTAAAAGAAAGGAACAATGATTTTCCTTCAGCAAAATAGTACTAGAGGGCCAAGTAACAGCAATCAATAGCACTTTAGTGTTTGCAGAACATTGTTCATATATTATTTCATTTGATCATATCATCTTGGTGAGGTTGATATTATTATTATCCCTCCTTTACAGATACTTTACTGAGAGATTTGAAGAGGCTGAGAGAGACAAGGTCAGAATCACATAGTTTGTGGCAGGATTCAAATGTTTGAGACAGGATTCAAACGATTCTTCCTGTCTACAAGTCCATCATTCTTTTGACTGATCCACCTAAATGTCTATATTAGACTGACTAGCCTGAACAAGTTTGAAGCTTTCTCCTTGAACACAGAAAAATCTTTGACCAACATATGGGAAAAAATAAGGGTTGAAAGGAATACCCAAGGATAAGATTTTTATATAGCTACTTTACACACATCCAATTAAATATTACTGAAGGCACTTTCCAGGACTGCCTTAAAAAATAGAAATGGATAGAGAATATTCTGGGAAGATGTTAGAGTAGAGCAGAAGATTCTAAGCTTCCCAGATTTTTCCTACAAACAAGACAAAATGTGCCTCAGGTAATACTTAGAGCAGTTAAAAACAAATGACTTGGGGCAGAACACTGGTCTTTCTGAAACAATCAGGGAAGATCTAGAGAAAGATACTAGGGAGAGGTGTGACCCTGAAGAATAAACACTTCCAGTCTTCTTCCATTGAAACATCAAGCAGTGAGCTCTGGGACTAGCTGGGCTGGGAAGTAGCCCGGGCACAAACTATAGGAATTTTTATCTCCCAGAAAGTAGGGGGAGTCATATGTCTGAGCAGGGGGAAGAATGAGGGAACCTCTGTGAAAAAAAGGAATATCAGGCCTAACTGTCTAGCTGAAACATGGCCCCAGCATATGCTTGGTGAGTGCAGAAGCAGTGGAGCAGGTGTGCTGCTACGTGGGCACTTACAGGAGGATGGAGTTCTAAGCCAGGATGGACATTTGAAGGAGGATTTGGTCTAGTCCTCAGTACTAGAGGTGATTATACCAGCAATCTGATAGAAATAAAAGAGAGAGAGAGAGAAAGGGGAAAAAAGCCTAACCATAGAAAATTACTATGGGTATAGGGAAGACTTGCATTAACCTTTAGAAGAGGATACTGAAGGAAAATAAATAAATGAAAAGTTTTTCTTGCACCAAAAAGTGTTAAGAAAAAAGATTTTAAAAATTTAGAGAGATCAAGAAAAATCTAAAAAGAAAAATAAGAATGATTTAAGAAAAGCAAGAATATTATGAAAAGAAAGTTAATGAACTAGAAAAGGAGATCCAGAATTTTTTTTAATTATTTTTTTATTTTATTTGCATAACATATGTGTGGGTAATTCTTCAACAATAACCCTTACATAGCTTTCTGTTACAAATTTTCCCCCCAACTCCCCACCCCTCCCCTAGATGGCAGGATATCCACTACATGTTAATTATGTTAAAATATTGGCAAATTGAATATATGCATACATATTTCCAAACATCATTGTTGTGCAAGAAAAATCTTATCTACACAAACGATATATCAGATAAAGGAAACACAATGTAAGCAAACATCAATCAAGGAGTATGAGAATGTTATGTTGTGGTCCACATTTCACATCCCTCTCTCTGGGTGTATATGGCTTTCTTCAGTGAACAATTGGAGGTGGTTTGAAACATTTCATTGTTGAAGAGAGCCATGTCCATCAGAAGTGACTGGGAGATCCAGAATCTTAAGGAAGAAAATAACTTTGAAAATGAGAATTGGACAAAGGCAAAGCCAGCAAAGTTATGAGACCAAGAAATAATAAAATAAAATATAAAGAATGGAAAAAATAGAAGAGAATGTGAAACATTTCATAAGAAAAATAACATGTTTGGAGAAAAGATAAATAAGAGAAAGCATAAAAATATTGAATTATTTGAAAGCCATGATTATAAAAAGAATCTTAATACAATAATTCAATGTTGGAGGGGATGTGGGAGGGCTGGGACACTGATGCATTGTTGGTAGAGCTGTGAACTGATACAGCCATTCTGGAGAACAATTTGGAGCTACGCTCAAAAAGTTATCAAACTGTGCATACCCTTTGACCCAGCAGCATTTCTATTGGGCTTATATCCCAAAGAAATCATAAAGGAAGGACTTCCTTCTGGGGGTGGAGCCATGGTGGCGGAGATCAGACAGGAGTCTCTGTAACCTCCTCTAACCTTCCCTCAAACCAACAACATATGAAGCCTCTAGACTGATTTTGAAGCAAAAAAATCCACAATATCTGGAGAACAATACGATTCTAGAAGAAGATACTCTTGAAGAACTTCAAAACAGGTCTGTTTTAATTGGGCAGGGGGGTGGTCTGCTGAACCCAGACTGCAGTGCAGGGAGACCGGGGCAGGGAGCTGGAGCAGGGAGCTGGAACAGGAGTCAGAACAGGAGTGGGAGTGTTGTGCTTTTCACACACCTGGGAGTCTTCTGCGGGCCTCTTGGACCAATCTGTCCTGATTGTGGGCAGGTGGTTTGGAGGGTCTGCCTTTTGTGGGGGGTAGATTGTGAACCACTGAACCCCTGATGAGCATCAGACCTAGCTGCCATTACACAACACCCTAGGGCAATCAATCAATCAACAGAACAGATCAGCACCAGAAATAATTCAATCAGCAGAGCTGCCCAGTACCTGAAATAATTCAATCAGCAGAACTGCCCAGTACCTGAAATAATTCAATCAGCAGAACTGCCCCAGGGCAAATTAAAGCAGCTGTCCCATCTTTGCCCTAAACAGACCTCACACCTTTAAAAAAAATGAATAAAAAACCAAAAAGAGCTCTCACCATAGACAACTTTTATGGAGAGAGGGAGGAACAGACCTCAAATCCTGAGGCCCCTAAAGGTAAAGCAACTCCAGAAAAAGCCCCAAAGAGAGACATAAATTGGTCTCCATGTCACAAGGCTTTCTTTGAAGATTGCATAAAAAATCTTAAAAGAGAGTTAGAAGAAACATGGGGAAA
>JAJPUD010025514.1:0-17482 GCA_023553655.1 Myrmecobius fasciatus | reverse complement strand
TTTTTTTTTCCCATCCTAATTCCCAGTGACTTGTAATGCAAGTGAGTTCCTCTAGGTCCAGCCTTGACCACTCCCCCCTTACTCCAGGACATAGCCTCTCCAGGAGTAATCTCTTTCTGCTCACCCTAACATGGTATGTTGGGATTTATTTAGACCAATCCATTCTCAATGGAATAGCTCTTAAAAAGTTGGTTGAGAGATTTCCCTAGGATTACACAGCTAGTAAATAGCTAAAGTAGGATTTGAACACAGACCTTCTTGACTTTTCCACCATATCTGAGCCATAGTCTTCTCAAGATCTATTTTGGGTCCAACTTGATTTCTGAGAGAGGAGGAGCTGTTTGACTAAGCTGGAAACATCTGTCTAATGAACCCTTATCATTATTATAAATTTTCCTTGCTGTTCCTGTCTCCCTGCTATTTTTGCCCAGATAAATGGTGACTGTCACCTACATCTCCAGAGCTGCTGCTCACATTACCATGGATTGTGCAAACCTCTCCCACTGCAGCTGGGATCTGGGAGGAAGGAGTAAAAATTGAGGGAGAAATAGCTGGATGCCGCTTTGGGATTGCAAAGGCTCTTTTGTTCCCAAAAGAAGTGGAATTGGAGTGCACAAAGAGGAAAAGAAATGGTCTGAAGTGTCTTATTTCTAGTTTTGGTTCTTTCATGAAAGGGGATTAGCTTAGTGTCTCAGTCCCAAATAGCCTATTGCCCATCTGCATTCATTTCAATTATTAATTAGGCTGTGGAATAAATTGTTGAATGCATTGAACCCAAATGCAAGCTCATTAACTTAAATCCTCTCTGCATAGACTAAGCAGTGACTGGGAATTTTGAGTATTTACATCTGAAACCAATGGAAGAATGTTTGACATGAACCCAGACAACATGGATTTGAATTTCAATTCTGACCCTTATTAACATCTGGGTGATTTGGGGCAAATCCATCACCTCTGATTTCCCTGTCATGAATTTTCCTCATCTGTACAGAGAAGGAATTGTATTAGATGTTTCCTTCCACCTTTAAAATTATTTTTTGGTTTTCCTAGCTGTGTGACCCTGGACAAGTCACTTAATCCCAATTGCCTCAGCAAAAAAGCAAAAAAAAAAATTATTTTTTGGTTTCTAAATCATTCTAGTCAGTGGACAGAGTGTTCAGCTTGGATTCCAGATGTCCTAAATGCAAATTCTGCCTCAGACATTTACTAGCTGTGTGACTCTGGACAAGTCACTTAAACTTCAGTTTCCTCATCAATAAAATGGGATGATCTCATTATTTCCCATAAATCAGTATCTCTATACTGATGATTCTCAAATCTAGAGTCAGCACTAATGTCTCTCCTGAAATCCAGTTTTATGTCTCCAACTGTGAAATTAGAAATCATAAACTAGATATCTCAGAGATATCTTTAATTCAACTTGTCCACAATTAAACACATTATTTCCCCAAAACTCTCCCTTTTCCCTAGATTTCCTATTATTTGTTAAGGGTACCACCACCTTACATTCACATAGGCTCACAATTTAAGTTGTCACTCCCTTCTCAATCTATCACCCCCATAATTGATTTTGATTTTGCTTTCATTACATTTTTCATTTATACCTTCTCTCCTCTGACACTCCTATTACTTAATCACTTCATGGCTGGACTATTTCAATAGTCTTCTGGTTGGTCCTCCTGCCGCAATTTTCTCCTCATCATATCACTTCTTACATTCAGCCATCAAAACAGATCTTCCTACATTGAAAATCTGATCATGTCACTCCGCTACATTCAATAAAGTCTACTATTCTCTGTCACTTCCAGGATCAAATATAAAATCCTCTCTTTGGCAGTCAAAGCCTGTTGTAACCTGTTCCCCCTCACATACCTCAAAAATCTTTACACCTCGCTCAACTTGTAGTGACATAGACACTTTGCTGTCGCTTGTACACTACATTCTCATCTCTCAACTCTGGGTACTTTCAGTGGCTGTCCTGAACCATACCAAGAGTGCCCTCCCTCCTTATCTCTGCCTCCTGTCTTTCCTAACTTCCTTTAAGTCTTGGCTAAAATCCAGCCTTTTCTGATACCTTTTTTTTTTTTTTCTTTTTGCTGAGGCAATTGGGGTTAGGGGTTAAGTGACTTGTCCAGGGTCACACAGCTAGGGAATGTTAAGTGTCTGAGACCAGATTTGAACTCAGGTCCTCCTGACTTCAGGGCTGGTGCTCTATCCACTTTGCCACCTAGCTGCTCCTTTCTGATACCCTTAATGCTAATATTGTTCCTCTGCTGATTATTTCTAATTGATCCATTGTATATCTTATCTATATATCATTGTTTATGTGTCGTCTCCCTAATAGTCTGCAAGTTTCTTAAAATCAGGGACTGTCTTTTGCTTTTCTTTGTATCTTGAGTGCTTAATACAATACCTGACCCATAGTAGGTGCTTAATGAATGCTTATTGATTGAATGAGATAACATGCACAATACTGTGCAAATACTGAAAGGCTTTGTAAATATTATTATTATTTAGTATTGCAACTATTATTATTGTTTTATTATGACAAATGGAATTTTAAACAGTAACAAGCTATTCTATTGACTTTCTGTCTTCGTCTGGCATTTATTATAAAGAGAAACAATATACTAAATCCCAAGAAACATTGAACATCTCTCTAGGTGGTGGTTATGGTGAAATATGGCATAGTGGATAGAATTCTGGGTTGGAGTCCAAAGACAAGATTCAGTTTTTGTTCCTAAAAATCACTTGCTACATGACAATGATCAATTCATTTCATCTCTATCAATCTCAATATCTTCATCAGTAAAGTAGAAATAATAATGCTCATATCAACTTAACAGGGCTGTGAGAATCTAGTGAGATAATGTTTGTCAAGCCTGTGCAGACTTCCAAGCTATATAAATGTCTGGAAGAACTTGAAGAGCTGTGGAAGAAGGATTAGAGCCATTGTCTTTAGTTTCAGATGGCAGAATGAAAGGTTTTGGTTTTGAGTTACAGGAAGGAAAATTTAAATGATGCAGAAAAAATTTCCCAAGAATTAGAGTAAGGGGCTCTTAACCTAGCATCGTTGATTTTTAAAAAATATTGATCTACTTTAGTATAATAAGTTTCCTTTGTTAATCCTATGTATTTTATGCATTTACAAAGCATTTTTCTTAGGAGTCCCATAGTTTCTCCAGAAGGTGAGAGGTTACCATGCTGTGTCACTATGACACCAAGAAAATTAAGAAGCCCTGAATAAATGCACTGGCAGTGGAATGGACTGCCTTGCATGGTCCTGCTTATTTCCATCCCCTCCTTGTGAGATGTCTGATGGGAGCTGAAGTCAGGTATTTTGTGGTAGGGAGTTCTCTTTTGGACATGGATTGAACTAGATGACCTTTGAGCTCCCTCTCAATTCTGAAATGCTGCAATTTTGTGATTCAGTGATAAAACAATGTTTTTTTTTAATCTCCCTCCATTTCTGGCACACAACAGAAAGAGAAGAGATGCAATATAGTAGAGTAGAATGTAGTTACTTATTGGAGTCTCCCACTTGAGTTTGAGTCCTGGTTCCATTACTCATTAGCAACATTGTGCCCTGTTTTCCTCTTCTGTAAAAATATATGTTTACTACTGATGCAGAAGGACTGCATAAACATTCGTAATTTTAAAAAATCTAATTCCTCAGTGAATAATCTCTAGAAGATTTATGGGGGGAAATTTTTTTCTTAAGACACAGTCAAGAATTGGGCAGAATGAGAACATGTGAATGAGCTGTGGAATCTTTGCACTATTTCCCTCATGGGATTGTTTTGAGGATCAAGTGAGATCATATCTGCAAAGCCCTTTATAAATGTGAGTTATTATCCTGACAGATCCAGCTGGACCTCCCAAGTAAAGCATAACAGAGAAGGACAATAAAGCTTGGGGTTGGATCTTCTTTAGGGTTGGGAAATGAATAAGTATTTATACAGCTTCTACTGCATACCAGATACAGTGCTAAGTGCTATTTACAAATATCTCATTTGATTCTTTCAACAACCCTAGGAAATTAGATGCTATTATCACTCCCATTTTTCAGCAGAAGAAACTGGGTTTATTGACTAACCCAGGGTCACACAGCTAGTCAGTGTCTAAGGTCAAATTTGAATTCTGGTCTCCCTGACTCAAGGTCCAGAACTCTTTCCACTGTGACATTTAATTGCCATTGCCCCCCTAATATTAAAAGCCCTTGATGCTGAGCGACCCTAGCTACTTTTTTGTTGGGAACAAGTCATAGAATTATAACTGTTATTAATTATATGTTTTATATCATATTATATATATATATAATTATATGTTAATTATAGTATTATGCCCTCACTTCACAGGCAGGAAACTGAGACCAATTAAAGTTAAATTATTTGCTTGAATCTTAAATTAATTTATTTAAATAAAAGAAATCGAGATACAAAATGAGATCAGTGAAAGGTCATTTAATGTCAAACCTAGAGAGAGGAACTCTAATTTTAAGACTGAGCTGAAGGGAAAAACGGAGGGTTCTCAGTAATTCATTAACCACACACCTCCACTAGGAAAATTTCCAAGCTTTTAAAGTTTGTTTGCTTCTGAATAGCCTCTGAAATTGGGAGCTTTCCAATTCTTCAAAGATGACAGGAGGCATCCTGGGAAGCTTACATGAGGGTGCTTTCTCTTTCAATCCAAGAACATTCAGGAAATCTGTGCTTTGATCAAAACCTTTTAAGCACCTGCCTACTGAGCACTTCTGAATCTTAGTAACAATTCAGTTCAGTTCAGCAAACATATATCCAGGGCCTCTGGTGTCCTGGAGCATCAGGGATATGACAATGGAGAACCACACCATCCCTAATTTCCAGGTGTTTACAATATGCCTTTGAGTTAGGAGAAGCTAAGACAGTGTAATAAGGACAAAGAAAAAGGAAGGAAAGAAGGGAGGGAGGGAAAGAGGAAGGAAGGGAGGGAGGAAGGAATGGAGGGAGGGAGGAAGGGAAGAAGGAAAAAGGGATGAAGGAATGAAGAAAGAAAGGAAGGGAGGAAGGAAGGAATGGAGGGAGAAAGGAAGGAAGGAAGAAATGGAGGGAGAAAGAAAGGTAGCAAGGAAGGAGGGAGGGAGGGAAGGAAGGAAGGAAGGAAGGAAGGAAGGAAGGAAGGAAGGAAGGAAGGAAGGAAGGAAGGAAGGAAGGAAGGAAGAAAGAAAGAAAAAGAAAGAAAGAAAGAAAGAAAGAAAGAAAGAAAGAAAGAAAGAAAGAAAGAAAGAAAGAAAGAAAGAAAGAAAGAAAGAAAGAAGAAAGAAAGGAGGGAGGGAGGAAAGGAGGGAGGGAAAGAAGGAAAGAGGGAAAGAAGGAAGGAGGGAAAGAGGGAAGGAGGAAGGAAGGAAGGAGGGAAGGAAGAAGGAAGGAAGGGAGGGAGGAAGGAAGGAAGGGAGGGAGGAAGGAAGGAAGGGAGGGAGGAAGGAAGGAAGGGAGGGAGGAAGGAAGGAAAGAAGGAGAATTACAGAATGCCTTGTTATTGTTGTTACTGTTGATTGTCCTTCATTCTTAAAGAGGACCATGTCATCAGGGAGTTGCTGCCATGACATACAAGTAAATAGGTTTCAGTGGGGGAGGCTGGGCAGGTCACCTGCCTCACTTTCCTTTCCAGAGCCATCTGGGTGATCCAGAGGTGGCCCTGGCTGCAATGGGAGACTTTGCCCTTTTCAGGCTAAGGTCTTTAATAGGTCTCAGCTAGGTGGACCATTCAGTGACTAAGGCTATTCAAGTTCCTTGGAATATGTGCACTAAAAAAGGCCCAGGGCCTCTCCTTAATCAGTAAAACTGGAGGAGCTCTAATTTCCAAATGCTCCTTGGCTTTCTCCGCTTCTGCCTCCTTCCTTGGGAGGGATGGAGGCGCATCCAGAGCGCCTGACCAGCACACTTGTGCCCTGGGTCCCCCGTTAATTCTCCTCAGGCAGGCGCATCACAGCCCTGGCTGTAGGAGCATCATTGCTTGGAACCCCTGAGCTGCCAGTGCAGCTGGACCCCACCAGAAATGGAGCATCCTGGTTCTTGAGCAAGGAATCAGAGCACAAGGCCTCCTTGGGCCTTCGGTGCTGGCTGCTCCACTAGGTAAAGAGCCTCTGTAATCACAAACCACAGCTGTGTCCTGTTTATCAGTCCTTTGCCCCAAATGACCTCCCGTGACTCCCATACCCTCCAATTCATCAGACCCACCACGGGGTACTGGCGGGTCTGCCTCTATTCTGGGTCATGCAAAAGGCGCATTCATTGATTGGTTGCTGCTTTCCATCTACTTCGGGCCCAGTGTCCCTTAAGAAGCACCGAGCATTATTGGGCATTAAAACCTGCACAGAAGGCAAAATTGGCCCCAGTGTGGTACTAAAGAAATGCAGTGCTCCCCACACACCCGCCTGGGCTTTGAGCAGGTGTCTACATCATTTGTAATGAGCTCTGGGGTACTGATGAAACCTGGCAGGACTGGACTTTAATGAGCAGGGTTTCTAAAGTGCCCAACAGTTCCCCAGCAGGAGAGGAACAGCACTAGGCCAGAGTTATTGTTTACTCTGCATCAGGGGCCTGAAGGCAGATCTGGAAATTAATGGAAACGGAATACCAGAGCTGCATGCTGGCACCCCTGCTCCCCGGAGGGCATCAGAGTTTCAGATACTAGGGCAGCAGCAGTGGGCACAGCCAGTTCGGGAGCCAGCTTAGGTTGTGAATGTGGATGCTCCTAATGGATGGCTCATGGTTCCTGACCTCTGCCCTTGAGGGAGGCTCAACCATTGACATGATTTAAAATTTTCTTGCCATTATTCAATCCTTCTTCTATCTCCCTCAGCACCCAAATGATCAGAGAAAAACAGCGTGAGATCAATCCTCCACATCCTGTCCCCAGATTGTATTTGTTTATTTTTCTGGACTTGAACTTTCATAGATAAAGGAAATTTCACTCTACCAATTCAGAGAGCAAGGTTCTCCATTATATGGTCTTAGAATATGGCCTGGCAGCATGACAAATATGGAAATATGTTTCGAAGAGTTTCATATGTTTAACCTATATGGGATTAGTTCCTGTCCTAAGGAGCAGGAAAGGGGGGAGGAGAGGATGAAAAATATGGAACACAAGGTTTTACAAAGGTGAATGTTAAAAACTACCTTTGCATGCATTTGAAAAATTAAATAAATAATATTAAATATGAATTTAAAAATTACATTGTAAAAACAAGATGGTCTGGGGCAATGTGTGGTTAAGTGACTAGTCCAAAGTTACACAGCCAATATGTGTCACAGTCAGTACTGACTGCACCCCTTGTCAGGTTAATCATCCTAATTAATCAGGCTATATTACCCCTAGGCTCAGAAATTTTCAGACGCTCCCCCATAGTCTACTAAAGAAAACCTAAACCTCTGAGTCTGTTTTTCTATGGCCTCCATAGTCTGGCCCGAAACTCCATGCCCTGGTCCTTTATTATATCTAACAAACTATCTGCCCTGTCTCTACCACATCCCCAATACCTAGAATTCCCACACCTCTTTCACTTTCAGTACCCTTCAAAGCCCCAAATACCAGCTTCTTTTTCCTTGCATCTCCCTCCTGGAAATAATGTTTCCTTCATCTGATCTCAAAGCACCTAACACCCATCCTATAGCATGTGCTTTTCATATTTGAATGTACATTTTATCTCTCTCTGTACATAAATGTTTATTCTTTCTCCATTGTAAGAAGGATAGCATAGGTCAGTGGCTAGCTGAGTTGGAGTCATGAAGTATTTATCAGAGTTAGGCTTGAAATTAGGTCTTCATAAATACATGTGTGACATGGACAAATAACTTAACCTTTTAATGCCTTATTCAGCTCTCCAAGGCTAAGTTGAAGATGAATTGCAAATATGCATTGGTGGAGAGAATTTCTACCCAGAGAATTCTCTATACAAAAGAAATCACAAAAGGACAAAATGCAAAAATTATATTGTATAGCCAATAAGGGTGTAATCTAACTTTGTGTCTAATCTGGTGCCTTGATCATTAACAAGTGCTTCATAAGTGTTTGTTGAATAAATGAATGATAGAGAGTGGAAATGCCTTGGACCCTTCCTTCACTGTTTGCAATAAAAATCTCTCAAGGTTTGAGGATCAATTAGGTGATGGAATTGAGAAACTATCTTCTATTAGGAAAGCTAAGACTCAGGTTTCAGTTATTTACATACTTATTATATTGTACCATTAAATCTATGCATTTTTACATCACTTGGAGGTATCTGGTATTCTATAAGTGCTTTGCTAATCATAGGTTCTCAATAGTTGCTCATTGATTGATTGATTGATTTCAAGATCACCAGAGAAGAAAAAGACCCCTCTGTCTAGCTAGAGTTAAATGTAAGCAAATTTTTCAGCCTCATTTGTTGCCTCTTCTGGGAACAATAAAATAACCCCTACCTAACAAGTTTCTAACAAGCCATCTCTAAGCCAACCACAAAGAGGTACAAGGGAGATAAATAGCAGTGTTGTCTTGTTGGCTGTAGATTGCTAGTTTGGGCTATTTGTCAAGTCACTACTGCATGTCTGTAATAAAAGGCTGCCTATACCAAGTTATTTTCAGGCCATTACAGATGTAATCATGGGGTTGGGGACCACTCTTCCAGATACCAATTTGAGTTACTCTGGATTGATATGTGAGCTCATCCATGTGGGTACTCCCTCCAGCTGTGCAAATCACCATCCATCCACGCTCTCTGCAAAGTTACAGGCTATTATCCTCTGCTATCTCTGCATGGTTAAGGAAAGATGTTTGCTTTTAGGAGCTTTTCAGTATGCTACAGTAGAAAGACTAATTTATTTGGAATCCAAGAACCCTAGTCAACATCTTAGTCATTTGTATGACTTTGGACAAATTGTCTAATTTTTCTCATTTTCTCATTTGTACAATGAAGAAGTTGGACAATGTGGCCTTGAAGGTCCTTTAGAGCTATAAATGTATTGTCCTTCCAGAGAATGAGATGGATCTAATCCCAATTTCAAACCAGCCCTAGAGAGATATACTATTCCACAGAGGTTTAAGTCAAAAAGGTGTTCTTAATCTGAAGCCTGGGAAACAGAGGGAGGTCCAGGATCATTGCTTTCCTTCAGGTCCATTTCTTGGAAGTCTTTGTATGTTCTCCAAAATTCAAAATTGGGCAGATAGCTAGAGAAATGGAGCACAAGACAGGAGAAATCATCTCTACCTAATTGTGTCCATCAGCACTTCATGCAATGAATATCATCTCTCATGCAGGGTTGACTCTGGTTGTTGAAAGGTGATTTATTGGAGGTTCTTCCAAACTGGACCAGAGGCATCAGATACAGAACTAGTCTTTTGACAGTAAGCCTAGATAAGTGGGGAGAAATTCCTTGTGAGAAGGCTGGCCACCAAGCAATGATTTTTCTTTCTGGCAGTCTAATCCCAACTTTTTGCAGAGTTGTGATATATAAATATATACCATTCCCAAATCCATAAAATGAGAGTTGAACTAGATGGCCTCATATCTCTGCCCTGAGACCTGCTCTTTTGAATAGTAAATCCTTAGCCTGTAAGGGGCCCCTAGAGATGCTCACATCATTCCTGATTCATTTAAAATCAGAAATTCTCCAATCCTCACCAGCAGGAGATACTTTCACTCTGAAACCTGCTCTTCTGATGGGTGAGTCCCTAGACCAAGCTGCCATTTCATGAAGAGCTCCAACCATGTTTACATCAAACCTGACTTAACTCTGTCACCTTTTCCTATCTTGGTTGCCTTCTTTTCTTCCCCCTTTCATAGAACTCTTTTCCCACCACTAGGAACTTCCCTAGTATAAGTTCCTTAAAGAAAAGGACTACTTCTATTTCCATCACCAGTACTTTGCACAGTGAGTAGTAATCAATTAATCAACAGACATATAGTAAGTCCTTAATAAATATCTGCTTATCTTCTTACTATCTTAACTGCATCCTAAAAATCATTTACAAAAGAAATACAAGTATTCCACAGAGTCATCACAAAATTGGGCAGGAAATACATCAACTTAAATTTGTATTGTATGTGGACAAGTGTGCTTGTTGAATTCTTACATGTTGGTAAACAATTACAGAGAGGATAAAATGACTCATGGTGAACTGATAAACAAGAAGAGAATAGACACATTATTTCTTCAATCTCAGCTTAGTGATCCAACCTCATGATATGAGTCTTTGTATAGGTCAGAAATACTAAGTTCAGACAGATATAGGGATTCTTGTAAACAGATTCGATGACGCTGAAGACATCAATTCACTCTATTTTGATGAACCAAAAATCTGGCAGATGAAGATGAAGAAGGACTGAGAAGAGGGCACAATGTCACTGGTGAATTTGGAGAGAATAGTTTATGTAGAGTGTTGGGGAAGAACTTGAATTGTAAAAAACTGAGGGGATTCAATCCCTATTTTAAATGACAGAGGCATCTGGGTCGCCCAATGGCTAGAGCATTAAATTTGGAGTCCGGAAACTTGAGTTCAAATCTGACCTTAGATATTTACTAGCTGTGTGACCTTGCCATGTAATCTCTGTTTGCTGGGTTTTATCATTTATAAAATGGAGATTAAAAACAGCACCCACTTCCCAGGGTTATTGTGAAATATTATTTGTGAAGAGCTGTGCAAACCTTAAAGCATTATATAAATTCTAGCTATGATTACCCACTCCCCTGTCTATCCTTTCCTTGGTCTACACTCTTCCTGATTCATCTCCTTGATACTTACACATCCCACCAAGGCACTAATTTTTTTCCAAATCCCAGTGCAATAAGAAAGGGGGAAAACTTCCCACCACTATAACCTTTTTGCTCTTTGAGTACAAAAAGCAAACACTGGTTTTGTCACTAAGGATTAAGGACACTCACAACCTCAATTCCACAGAGGCAACAAATTTGGAAGTTGTTCCAAACACCCTTCCATATAACCAGAGGTATCTTCTCACAAGTTATTGGAATACATCCTCTTAGTTAATAGATCTTACTCCTCTAATCTGTTTACAAATCTGTGAACAATGGACTATTCCCAACACAATATGAACTTCAGGAGGACAGTGATCTCTTCCTTTTTGCCTTTGTGGACCTACTTTAAGAATGGGGCTTGGTGAGTGTTATTATATAGGGAGTTGAATTGAACTGAATTTCTCCAGATCTTACACATTAGTGTTTCTTGTTTCCAGAACAAGACAAGAGGAGGTGGGGGGATAACTGATGGAGGGAAGGAGAATTACTTCTTTAACTCTCCTCCTTGAGGTCCCTTTCACCTTGCAAAGCAGTGTGGAATCTGGAATTACGGTTGAGTTAAACAGTAATTAAACAGCAAAGCCAAATAGTTCCTTGGTTTCCAGTCATTGGCCTGGCACTTTGAGTTGCCTTCACTCACTCACGGAGATTAACTGGGATTTAGTAGGTGCAAGTTCTGTTTATATTAAGACAATTCCATGGAAACCACCACATACCACTAGTTCTATTCTTTTCCATGTAAATTCCAATCACATTTAGCCTCTGGCGAGGGGCTAGAGTCCTTTCCTTCACTAACAAATGTACATCTTTAAAAAACAATATGTTTACTGCTTAATATGCTATATTGGTGGAGGAGAAATAGAGGTCAGTGGGGGAGCAAATAGAAGTTCAAAATGTTGTGTATAATCTTACATGAATAATAAGTGATAAGGACAGGACTTGGCAATTTTTTTCCCCAATCTTTCTCATAGTGGAACAGATTGAAGCCAACTGTTGAGCTGGCAAATCCTCATTTTAAAGAGAAAAGAATTGAGGGCACTGGAAGGTTCAAGGTCAAACTATCTGTAACCAAATCTTTGAGTCCATCTATACCCACTAAGTCCAAAGTTAGGACTTTTTTTTTCTCAATCATGCTTGACTATCAGAAAAAGGAAACAATACTTTCACCCTCTGCCAATGACAATAGAACCCACTATCATTTACTTATATATTTAAGTGCCATAAACATAGAGTTCTGGATAGAAAGTTATTTTGGGGTCAAGAAGACTTAAGTTCAAACCCTGTAGTTGTATATTCAATATACTCAAGTACATTATTGCACTGGTGTAATACTCCATATACTATGATAATTATTAAACATCTTTCATGTTGTGCGTACCATCCAGGCTTTATTGTGGTCATTTTTGCCTATTCTTTTAGGTAAAGGAATTGACCTAGTTTCTCCTAGCTATAAAAATAAATTATTGTGACACTACCTGTAAGACTTTGGGAAAAAAAATTTTTGTCTTTTTTTTTAATTAAAGCTTTTCATTTATAAAACACATGCATGGGTAATTTTTCAACATTGGCCCTTGCAAAACCTTGTGTTCCAAATTTTCCCCTCCTTCCTCACACCCTCTCCCCTAGATAATCCAATACATGCTAAATATGTTAAAATCTATATCTACCATGTTTAAAATATATTGGACTACTTGCCATTTAGGGGAGAGCATGGGGGAAGGGGAGGAAATTAGAACATAAGGTTTCACAAGGGCTAATGTTGAAGAATTGTCCACACATGTTTTGAAAAATAAAAAGCTTTAATTAAAAAAAATAAAATATATGTTAATTTCAATATATGTGAACACATTTATACTGTTATCTTGCTGCACAAGAAAAATCAGATCGAGAAGGACAAAAACTGAGAAAGAAAACAAAATGCAAGCAAACAACAATAGAAAGAGTGAAAATGCTATGTCGTGATCCACAATCAGTTCCCACAGTCTTCTCTCTGGGTATAGATGGTTCTCTTCTTCACCAGATCATTGCAACTGATTCGAATCATCTCATTGTTAGAAAGAGCCATGTCCATTAGAACTGATCATCATATAATCTTGTTGCCCTGTATAATGATCTCCTGTTTCTGCTCATTTCACTCAGCATCAGTTCATGTAAGTCTCCCCAGGCCTTTCTAAAATCATCCTGCTGATCATTTCTTATGGAACAATAATATTTTTGGTAAAAAAAAAAACTTTTCTAGGGTCACAGTTTGTTAATTTGTAAAGTGAAGAAGTAGACCCAAGAATTGAGATCTCTTCCAGTTCCACAACCATGATTCTATGATCCTTCGAAGTGCTTAATTTCTTGGGTCTTCTATGATAGGAATACTCCCCGTATTTTTTAAACTGCCCTTAAAATGTGACTATTTCTCCTTTTTAAATGAATGACAGATAGTGCTGAAATTAACATGTTTATGACTAAAATGACAAGGGTCATTCCAATAGACCTGTGATAGAGAGAGCCATCTGCACCCAGAGAATTTTATAAGGACGATATATGGACCACAAGAGAGTATTTTCTTTTTTGTTGTTCTTGCTGTTTGCTTGCTTATTTTTTTCTTTCTCACTTTTTCCCCTTTTTATCTGATTCTTCTTGGGCAGCATGATAAATGTAAAAATACATTTAGAAGAATTGCACATGTTTAACCTATAATTGGATTACTTGCATCTAGGGGAGGGAGGAGCTAAAAAGTGAGGGAAAAACATTTGGAACACAAGGATAAAACTATCTTTGCATGTATTTTGAAAAATAAAAAAGCTATTATTATTTTTAAGTCCTTTTCCAAAAAAAAAGAAGAAGAAATGTCAATGGTCATAATGTCATTGAGCAGATTATTTTATGTTAAGTGTTCTGTGCCCTGGGTATCATTGCCCACAACTGGGAAAGCAGCCTAGTCTGAACAGATTGACCCCCATGGTAACTATAAATATGCTGCAGCAATGTGAATACTTCTCTCTACCAATGAGAGATTATTCTTGCCACATAATGTCCCAAATTACACAAATTAAGGCAATATCAAAGTAACCATAATTGGCAGTCAGCATCTTGTTAAGGAGTTAATAGTACATGACACACAGCTATTTGCATTCTAGGAAGACAGGAGCATCATTGCCCCTTGATTCAATTTTTGTTGTTCAGTTATATATGATTCTTTATGACCCCATTTGGGTTTTTCTTGGCAAAGATACTGGAATGTTTTGGCATTTCCTTCTCCAGAACATTTTATAAATGAAGAGACTGAGATAAATAGGGTTAAATGACTTGGCCAGGACCACACAATTAACAAGTGTCTGAGGCTGAATTTGAACCAGGAAAAATGAGTCTCCTTGATTCTAGGTTTGGTGCTCTAGCCACTGCACCACCTAGCTACTTTGATTCCAAGCAGTTAACCTACTTATTAGAAGTCACTTGGTGATAAAGATTGAAGTACAAAACAGGCAAAAACCAGTTCCAGCCCTCAAGAAGCTTATATTCCATTAGCTGGATATGACTTGTATACAGAGAAATAATTACAAAATAATTTGAGAGGGAGAAAAGACTTAACAAATAGGGGGTTGAAGGTAGACTTCACAATGGACCTGACCTTAAAGTTTAGTCCTGAAAGAAAATGAACATTTAGAGAGGCGGAGTCCAAGAAAGAGTAAAAGGGCATGGGAGACCAAGCATTGAGTTCACTGAACAATAGGCAATCCAGTTTGATGGTTAGATATGGTGTACGAAGAAGAAGATGATGAAATAGGGCTGGAAAGGGGAGTGGGACCAAATTCTACCCTGAAGAGCTTGTCTTTTTCACTTAGAGATAATGGGGAACCACTGAGGAGTTTTCAGTAGGGGAATGACAGGGGTTGATCAAGTTTGCATTTATGTCTCAGACTAGTCAAAGCTGAGCTTTCCTTACAAAGTCACACTATATCATTTTTAATATTCAACAATTCGGTTCCTTTGACTGTTTCGCTTTCAGAGATGTCAAGATTTTTGTTTTATTGGCTTTTTTTACTTCTAGATTTCATTCTGTTCTAGATGTTTAAGATTGCTGGATGTCTAACCTATCTTAATCTGGTGACTAAAATACTGTTGTCCTGAAAAGGGAAATCTTTTCTGACCATTTCCACGAGCAATCAGAGTGAAGTTACTTCTTTTAAGGTTTCTACTTAATAAGTCCTGATTTTAACTCAGACTTTTAAATTCATTCTATTAATGAGAGTGCTTCATATTTATCTTTATTTCACAAGACATTTCCACATATGTATCCATACATGTAGATGTAGACACACATATATGTAGATAATATCTGCATATAAACATATGCATGTATATGAGCACATGGCCATGTGTATATGGCAATAAGCACATATGTGGTGATGTATCATGTTTATGTGCATAGAATTATTGTATCATACATGTACATATGCTTCTAGTATGATGTCCAGATTTGCCATATATTATATATACTTGAAATATATTATCATAATGTATATTTTTTACTAAATGCATGTATATAGCTTGAAAAAAATCATTCTGAATGCTAAGAATATATTGCAAATGACCTCTCAGAATATGGTTATTCAACTAGCCTGCAAAGCTGGTAGGTTTTATGGTTGTAGTTGTGGTTGTTATGTTTGTGGTGGTTGTTGTTCAGTCATTGTCACTCTTCCTGGCTCACTAGATCATTGTATCCTCTATTATTCCTTGAAGTCTGTCCAAATTCATGTTCATTTCTTCCATGACACTATCTATCCATCTCATTCTCTGCTATCCCCTTTTCCTTTTGCTTTCAATTTTCCCACCATCAGAGTCTTTTCCAATGGGTCTTGTCTCTTCACGTGGCTGATGAATTTAAACTTCAGTTTCAGTATTTGACCATCCAGAATAGCCTGAATTAATTTCTATAAGTATTGGCTGATTTGATCTTCTTGCTGTCCAATGGATTCTCAAAGTCTTCATCAGCACCACAGTTCAAAAACATCATTTTTTGGGGTGCTTACCTTTCCTTATAGTCCAATTCTCATAGCCATCCATTGCTACTGGAAAAACTATAGATTTATATGTGGACCTCTGTTGGCATTTTTTGTTGGCAAGGTGATGTCTCTGCTTTTTAGTATGAGTCCAGATTTGCCATAGCTTTCCTTCCAAGGAGCAAACTCCTTTTAATCAGAGATCTGCACTAAATGAAATCTGCCACCTTTCTGCACTCATCATGAAAGATCTACAAAGGAATTAGTGAGTTTTGTGAGAGGTCTCAATTAAAATATATAATTTAAGAATATTAATGAATTTCCATAGCTTAATTCTGCATTTTTTATTTAAATGATTTCTTACAATGCTTTAAATGTTTTCTACTGCAATTTAGAATAATGAAATGAAAAGAGAAAAAAAAAGAAAACAAAACAGGAAAAATCCAAAGAAAGATTGAGGACAGGGTAGCTAGATGGTGCAGTGGATAGAGCACTAGCCCTGAAGTCAGGAGGACTTGAGTTCAAATCTGATCTCAGACACTTAACACTTCCTGGCTGTGTGACCCTGGGCAAGTCACTTAACCCCAACTACCTCAGCAAAAAAAAAAAAAGAAAGAAAGAATGAGGATAGTTTCTATTTCTGTAACCTTTAGGAATAAAAGGTTCTTAGATCTATAATTACAAGGGACCTTCAAGGCCACCCAGTCCAATCCCTCAAAAAGCCTAGAGAAGGCATATAATTTGTTTCAGCTTACACAGAATTTCAATCCAGGTCTGAACCTCAGATCTAATGTATTGCAAAATGCTATTCATACATGTGAGCTTCTTATGAACTTTACAAGATGGCCATTACGGATGTTACCATCATTTTGCAGCCGTGTGTCTGTGGCACAATGTCTGGGGCACTGTAGGTGCTTAATAAATGCTTTTTGACTGAGTCAACCAAGGTATCAGTAGACTTGGGCACTGGAAGACCTGTTGGCCCCGGAAGATGTAGATTTAAATCCTATCTCCAATGTTTTCTACTTGTGTAGTACTACTTGAGTAACAGCTTCCCTGGGTCTCAGTTTCGTTGTCCATAACACACAAGGATCCCACTTGTTGGCTTCAGAGAACCTTTCCAGCTCTCTACTATCTTATTATCTGTTATCCTATTTTGTAGAACTTGCATAACTACACATAGCTTATAAAAGGTCAAGCAAAGACTCAAACTAGGTCTCCTGAGAGCAAGCCCGTTGCTGTAGAGTAGCTGGAGATTTGGTTTCTTAATCAGCCTGAACCAATGGAATCTTTTTTGAAGCAGGGGAAAATTCCAACAAAATCTTAGCTCTAGAAAAGGAATTTGAAAGGAGATGGGTCTTTGGAGGTCAAGAACATGCAAAGTATCATACAGAAGGATTTTAGCTATGGTCAATTCAAAGATTTCTAAGCAAATTTAATATAGAAATGTTCTTGTTTGCTCCTAACTATAAATATCTAGCATTTTAAGAATTGCAAGGCATTTTACAAATATTATTTCATTTGAGCCTTACTACAACAATCCTAAGAAGTAGGGACTATTAATGTTTCCATTTGATAGATCAGTAAACTGAGGCAGAAAACAAGCAACCTGCTCAGCATCACTCTGTGAATGTTTGGAACACTTCTCTAACCACGTGGCAATCTAGCTGTTTCCATCAAGTTCATAATCTCTTAAACAATTATAATTTTTTT
>JAJPUD010025513.1:0-17483 GCA_023553655.1 Myrmecobius fasciatus | reverse complement strand
CACCTTTTCATATGACTATAAATAGTTTTAATTTCATCCTCTGAAAATTGTCTGTTCATATCCTTTGACCATTTATTGATTGGAGAATGGCTTGAATTTTTATAAATATGAGACAATTCTCTATATATTTTAGAGATGAGACCTTTATCAGAACCCTTAAATGTAAAGATGATTTCCCAATTTATTCCTTCCCTCCTAATCTTGTCTGCATTGATTTTGTTTGTACAAAAACTTTTTAACATAATATAGTCAAAGTTATCTATCTGGTTTTCAATTAAGAGTTCCAGTTCTTCTTTGGACATAAATTTATTCCATCTCCATAGGTCTGAGAGGTAAACTATATTACATTCCTCTAATTTACTTATAGTATCACTCTTTATATCCAGATCATGAACCCATTTAGATCTTATCTTGGTATGTGGTGTTAGATGTGGTTCAAGCCCTAATTTCTTCCACATTAGTTTCCAGTTTTCCCAGCAGTTTTTGTCAAATAGTGAATACTTATCCCAAAAGCTGGGGTCTTTGGGTTTATCAAAAACCAAATTGCTATAGTTATTGCCTAGTTTGTCTTGTGATTCTATCCTATTCCACTGATCAACTACTCTATTTCTTAGCCAGTACCAAATGGTTTTGATGACCGCTGCTTTATAATATAGTTTTAGATCTCGTACAGCAAGTCCACCATCGTCAGCCTTTTTTTTTCATTAATCCCCTTGAAATTCTTGACCTTTTGTTTTTCCAAATGAACTTTGCTACTATTTTTTTCTAGATCTGTAAGATAATTTCTTGGGAGTTTGATTGGTATGGCACTAAATAAGTAAATTAGTTTGGGTAGTATTGTCATTTTTATTATATTTGCTCGTCCTACCCATGAGCATTTAAAGTTTTTCCAATTGACTAGGTCTGATTTGATTTGTGTGGAAAGTGTTTTGTAATTTAGTTCATATAGTTCCTGACTATCCCTTGGCAGATAAATTCCCAAATATTTTATACTATCAACAGTTATTTTGAATGGAATTTCTTTTTGTATCTCTTGCTGCTGAACTTTATTGGTAATATATAAAAATGCTGATGATTTATGTGGATTTATTTTGTATCCTGCCACTTTGCTAACATTCTGAATTGTTTCTAGTAGTTTTTTAGCTGAGTCTCTAGGGTTCTCTAAGTATACCATCATGTCATCTGCAAAGAGTGATAATTTGGTTTCTTCACTACCTACTCTGATTCCTTTTATCTCTTTTTCTTCTTTTATTGCTAAAGCTAACATTTCTAATACAATATTAAATAGTAATGGTGGCAGTGGGCAGCCTTGTTTCACTCCTGATCTTATTGGGAATGGTTCTAGTTTGACTCCATTACATATGATGCTTGCTGAAGGTTTTAAGTAGATACTAGATACTACTAATCATTTTAAGGAAAAGCCCATTTATTCCTATACTCTCCAGTGTTTTTAATAGGAATGGGTGTTGGATTTTATCAAAGGCTTTTTCTGCATCTATGGAGATAATCATATGGTTTTTATTAATTTGGTTATTAATATAATTGATTATGCTAATAGTTTTCCTAATATTGAACCAGCCCTGCATTCCTGGTATAAATCCTACTTGGTCATGATGTATTTTCCTGGGGATGACTTTCTGTAATCTTGTTGCTAAAATCTTATTTAAAATTTTTGCATCAATATTCATTAGGGAAATGGGTCTATAGTTTTCTTTCTCACTTTTCTCCCTACCTGGTTTAGCTATCAGCACCATATCTGTGTCATAGAAGGAATTTGGTAGTACACCTTCTTTCCCTATTTTTTCAAATAGTTTATATAGTATTGGGATTAATTGTTCTTTGAGTGTTTGGTAAAATTCACATGTAAATCCATTTGGCCCTGGAGATTTTTTCTTAGGGAGTTGATTAATAGCTTGTTCTATTTCTTTTTCCAAAATAGGGCTATTTAAATAATTTATTTCCTCTTCTGTTAATCTGGGCAATCTGTATTTTTGTAGATATTCCTCCATTTCATTTACATTATCAAAGTTATTGGCATAAAGTTGGGCAAAGAAACTCCTAATTATTATTCTAATTTCCTCTTCATTGGAGGAAAGTTCTCCCTTATCATTTTGGAGACTAATAATTTGATTTTCCTCTTTCCTTTTTCTAATCAAATTAACTAAAGGCTTATCTATTTTTTTGGTTTTTTCATAAAACCAAATCTTACTTTTATTTATTAATTCAATAGTTTTCTTATTTTCAATTTTATTGATCTCCCCTTTAATTTTCAGAATTTCCAATTTGGTATTTAATTGAGGGTTTTTAATTTGGTCTTTTTCTAGCTTTCTTAATTGTAAGCCCAGTTCATTAATCTTCTCCTTCTCTGTTTTACGCAAGTAAGCATCTAGAGATATAAAATTACCCCTTATAACCGCTTTAGCCAAGTCCCACAAATTTTGGTATGTTGTCTCATTATTGTCATTCTCCTGGATGAAATTATTGATTGTGTCTATAATTTGCTCTTTCACCCATTTGTTCTTCAGGATTAGATTATTTAATTTCCAAATAACTTGTGGTCTATTTTCTCCTGGCGTTACATTACATGTGAGTTTTATTGCATCATGATCTGAGAAGGGTGCATTTACTATTTCTGCCTTTCTGCATTTGATTTTGAGGTTTTTATGCTCTAACACATGGTCAATTTTTGTATAGGTTCCATGGACTGCTGAGAAAAAAGTAAACTCCCTACTGTCTCCATTCAACTTTCTCCATAGATGTATCATACCTAACTTTTCTAACAACTGGTTTATCTCCCTAGTTTCTTTCTTGTTTATTTTGTGGTTTGATTTATCTAATTCTGAGAGAGCAAGGTTGAGATCCCCCACTAGTATCGTTTGGCTGTCTATTTCTTCTTGCATCTCTCTTAATTTCTCCCCTAGGAATTTGTGTGCTATTGCACTTGGTGCATATATATTTAGTATAGATATTGCTACATTATCTATGGTACCCTTTAATAAAATATAGTTTCCTTCCTTATCTCTTTTGATTAGATCTATCTTGGCTTTTACTTGATCTGAGATAAGGATTACTACCCCTGCTTTTTTTGTTCACCTGAAGCATAATATTTTCTGCTCCAGCCGTTTACCTTCATCCTATATGTGTCACTATGTTTTAAATGTGTTTCTTGTAGACAACATATTGTGGGATTCTGGTTTTTAATCCAGTCGGATATCCGCTTCCGCTCTATGGAAGAGTTCATCCCATTCACATTCACAGTTAGAATAACTAATTCTTTATTTCCTGCCATCTTATTTACCCAAATTATGTTTTCCCCTTTCCTTTCCCCTTTCTCCCTTCCCCCCTCCTCAGTACTTTGCTTTTGATGACCCCCTCCCCCAAACAATACTCCACCCTTTAGATTCCCTCCCCCTGTTTTTACTCCTTTCCCCTGATTCTTCTATTTTCCCTTCTATTAGTTTGTCCCTTACTTTTCCTCCTTTCCCTCCCACTTCCCTCTAGCAACAGACAAGTTTCTTTGTGAAATCAAATGTCTGATATACACTTTTAGAGCCCAACCTGATGAGAGTAAGATTTACACAGTGCTCATCTCCCTCCCCTCTTTCTCTCCATTATATTAGGTTTTCTTTGCCTCTTCAAGTGATTTTACCTTGTTTTTACCTCTTTTTTCTTTAGATCTTATTTTACCACTTTTTCCTTCTTTTCCCCAGTATGACAACCTTTTCCTTTCTAGTTCTCTTTTTCATATTATCAAAGTAATATCTACTTAATTATACCCCCAAACTTTAAGTATCCCCCTAGTAAAAATAAAGTTCTCAAGAGTCCTTTCCTTTTTACCTTTTTATGCATCTCTTGAGTTCTGTGTTTGGGTGTCGAATTTTTCATTCAGATCCAGTCTTTTCATTAGAAATAGGTGAAATTCACCTATATCATTGAATGACCATCTTCTTCCCTGAAGGATAATGCTCATTCCAGCTGGATAGGTTATTCTTGGTTGTAATCCAAGTTCCTTTGCCCTTCGGAATATCTGGTTCCAGGCCCTTCTATCTTTCAGTGTGAGGCTGAGAAATCCTTTGTGATTCTAATTATTGATCCTCGGTATTTTAATTGTTTCTTTCTAGCTGCTAGCAGAATCTGTTCCTTGGTTCTATAGTCCTGAAATTTAGCCACGATATTCCTTGGGCTCTTAATTTTGGGGTCTCTTTCAGGAGGCGATCAGTGAATTCTTTCAATGGTGATTTTGCCCTTTGATTCTACAATCTCAGGGCAGTTTTCTTTCAAGATTTCCTGGAAGATAGTGTTTAGATTCTTTTTTTCATCATGGTTTTCAGGAAGTCTAATAATCCTTAGATTGTCTCTCCTAGATCTATTTTCTAAGTCAGTTGTTTTTCCTAGGAGATATTTCATATTTTCTTCTAATTTTTCATTTTTTTGTTTTTGTTTGACTGATTCTTGAAGTCTTATTGAGTCATTCATTTGCATTTGTTCAATTCTTATTTTTAAAGTGTTGTTTTCTTCAGTTACCTTTTTAAGCTCCTTTTGTAACTGGCCAATTTGTTCATTGCACTCTTTTTCCACTTCACTAATTTTATTTTTCAATAAATTGGTGTCTTTTTCATATCTCTTTTGCAGGGCACCATATCCTTCTTGCATTGATTTCAGTTTATTTTCCCATTTATCCTCCAGCTCTCTTTTGAGGTTCTTTATGCAATCTTCCAGAAAGGCCTTTTGAAAAGGGGACCAGTGATGGTCCTTGCTGATTTTTTCTGGATTTTTGTGTAAAGGAACCTCTGAATCTGGGGTGATCATCTCCTCTTTCTCTTTATAAAAGCTGTCTGTGGTGAGAGCTCTCTTTTGCTTCTTCATCATTTTTTTTTTTTTTTTTTTTAGACAGCGTGGATATCTCTTTAAGGTAGGGAAAAAAAATGGCGGCTGAAAAAGCTTTGCCCTGGGGCACTTCAGCGAGTTGACTTAAGGTGCTGGGCCGATCGGGGCTAGGACTAAGTCCGAATTATTCCTTAAACAAGGCAAGTCTGCCAGAACACCTGCCCCCAATCAGGGCAGAGTGTCCTGAGTGCCTCAGATAAACTCCAGGTGTTTGGAATTTGGCATTTGGAGTTTGGAATTTTTGCCACAATGAGCTGAGCTGAGTCCCACCCTCACTTCCGGCGTACACAGGGGTAGTCTATTTATCTCTCTGTCCAAGTCCGACTAACCTGATATGAAGTTATCCAGAGAGCCGTGCCCAAATATTTCTGAGTTCGTTGACTTGAAGATCAGTTCATAGGCTTATTTTATTGTTGATTTGAGAGAAGATCAGAGGAGAGGCAGAAAGTCACCTTTTCACTCCGCCATCTTGGCTTCGCCCCTGTAGCTTCAATTTAGAATATAAACTTTTGTGTAACAGCTAGAAAAAGAATAGATATGAGTATTTTTATTTTATAAAACAAGAAATGTTAGAGATAAAAACAGTCTATGAAAACCTTGGAAAAACACTCAATTGAGTCAGATCATCATGAGAACACTTATGAAAAAAATAAAAGCAACAAAAAGAGGAAAAATAGAAAAGATGTAACAAGCTTAGAATAATGCATTACGATCTCCATCATTTGGACTCTATTGAATAGAAATGAAAATAAAGAAAGCAGACTAGAAAAGACAACTGACCTAGAAGTTCTATGTTTAAGCTAACATAATTTTGAGGATATTTATGGGTCAAACATTCAGGTATTTGAAAGAAAGGACAATATCAAGTACTTAGAGCAAATTATAGAAGTGGAAAAAATGACTGAGAAAATGCTAATAATTATACTTTTCTGTTTCAAGAAATCATTATGAAAAGAAATTATATACACATCAAAAGCATACTTGATGATGGCTTGAAAAGAGAAGAAATAGGCTTTTCTTGCTGATGTCCCTCATCTCACCAAATCTTTATAGAAATATTATTGACTGAAAGATCTGGAAAATATAAGAACTTATGTTATTTATGATTAATTGTCCATTAAAAAATATTTGATCTGGTAGAGGAGAATGACATGTTAAAGCTGTAAAGATTTAAATATTAGGATGAGGATTCTCTATTTTATCCATGAGCAGGTGTCCTTATTTAGGAATCATGGAAAAATATATGTGCATATATGTTTATGCATACATATACACATATAATACACACATGTATAAACATATATGTTAATAAATGTTGATATAATTGATTTCTTTGTCATCCTATGTATTATATTTTAGACATTTAAAAATACAATTCTGGGAAGAATTTCAGGCTTTATCAAACTGCCATAGGGGCACATGAGCACAAAAACATCTCAGTCTCTTGACTTCTTGAGATCTCATCCTAGTATGAAGGTAATTGTGATTTCTTAAAGGCTATTTATGCCGGCAAAGCACAAGATTTGGCAGATCCTCTTGGGCTAGAAAGGCTTTGAGTATGGATAGGCCCAATAATGGATTGTGTTACTGAAGTCTAAAAATCAGCCTAAATATTAATAATAATAATAAATAGATAGTATTTATATAGTCCTTTAGTCAATTCAAATATAGCTTCAGACATTACATTTACTGGGACAAATCATTTAACTGTTGTTTAATTCACTGGCAAATATGCTATGGCAAGTCACTCTATTATCTTTGTCAAGAAAACCCTATGGACAATATGGTTGGAAAGAATTGTATGTAACTGGAAAAAAAAAGGTTTATAAAATACTTTAAAATACATCTTATTTTATCTTTACAATAATCCTAAGAGGTAGTTATTATTTAACTCCATTTAACTGACGAATAAACTGAGGCAGATATAAGTTATATGACATTCCCGGAGCGACACAGCTAGTAGGTGACTGAAGTTGGATTTGAGCTCAAACCTTCCCGACTCTAGGTCAAATACTGCCAATTATGCCATTTAGCTCCCTCTGAGTTAAGTTCATAGAAGATCATTAACAAATGTGTGTCTCACCAGAAATGAACCTTTTTGGCCACAACAACCTGTGAAACAATTGAGTAAGCCATGGAAGGATTATAATCAGTATTGGTGAAAGAAGTACCCACACTGAGGAAATTGTGGGTCTTTTGAAGCATCTATAGACCCTCTGTAATGTTAATGTTTATGTTGTAGATAGCAACTCTTGTTATAACAGTTCTGTGGAGGAATAAGAACCAGGCCAAACCCCAGGTAGCAGCAGATGATAAATGCAGTTTGAAAGCCAAGAATTCCATTGGTATTATGTCAGTCAGTCCAAAATGGAGTAATGAGAAAGTCATTCAGAGACAGAGTACAGAGAGCAGTAGAGTAAGAATATTCAATGACTCAATATTGAGTACTGCTCTAGGATCAGAGAAGGGATACTTTTCAGTTCAATAAACCTTCATTAAGAGTCTAAGATTTCCCCAATTGATAAATGGTCAAAGGATATGAACAGACTATTTTCACATGAAGAAATTAAAGACATTTATAGTTATATAAAAAAATGCTCTAAAGCACTATTGATTAGAGAATGTAAATTAAAACAACATTCAGGTACTACCTCACACCTCTCAGACTGGCTAAAATAAAAGGACAAGATAATGAAAAATGTTGAAGGGGATGTGGGAAAACTGGGACATTAATGCATTATTGGTGGAGTTGTGAAATGACCCAACTATTCTGAAGAACAATTGGAACTATGCCCAAAGAGCTATAAAACTGTGCATATCCTTTGACCCAAAAGTGTCATTACTGGGTTTGTATCCCAAGGAAATCATAGAGGGGAAAGGACTCACATATACAAAAAATGTTTGTAGCAGCTTTTTGTGGTAGCAAAGAATTGGAAAAGGAATGGATGATCATCAATTGGGGAATGGCTGAACAAACTGTGATACATGAAGGTAATGAAATATTATTTTTATATAAAAATGATGAACAAGCTGATTATAAAAAGGACTGGAAAGATTTACATGAACTGATACTGAGCAAAACAAGCAGAATCAGGAATGCATTGTACATAATGACAGCAAGAATGTATGAACTATGAAAGGCTTGGTTCTTCTCAGTAGTTCAGTGATCCAAAGCAATCCCAATAGACTGTGAATAGAAAATGCCATCTGCATCCAGAAAAAGATCTAAGGAGACTTAATGTAAATCAAAACATGCTGTGTAGACTTCTTTTTTCTGTTTTTTTTTTAATCCCCATACTTTTTCTGCTGATTTCTCTCTCCCAAAATTATTCATAAAGCAATGTGTATTAAAAATAAATAAATTTACCACAATTTTAAAAAGAGTCTATGATGTCTAGGCATTGTTTTAAGCACTGGGAATACAAAAAAAAAGACAAAAGACTATCCCTGTTCTCAAGGAATTTACAATCTAATAGTCATATTAGACCTTACAGAGTTTCCAATTTAGTAGGGGAATTATGACATATATGTGTATGACGTATTTCAATCAAGTCTGACATTTAGAATTTTCTTGGCAGAGAAACTGGAGTGGTTTACCATATCTTTCTCTGACTCATTTACAGATAAGGAAACTGAGGCAAACAGGGTTAAGTAACTTAACCAGAGTCACATGGTTAGTAATTGTCTGGGAATAGATTTAAATTCAGGAAGATGTGCTTTCCTAACTCTAGACCTATCACTCTATCCACTGAGTCACTAGGATGACATGTGAAGATAACTGCAATACTAAAAATTAAAATAAAGCAAGGCTTTCAGGGTAACAAGGTCTAAAAGTATTAAGAAAAAGAAACTTGTCAGAAAGAGATTACAGAGATTACAGCTAGATGATGCAGTAGATAGAGCACTAGTTCTGAAATGAGAAGGATATGAATTCAAATCTGTCCACAGCCATTTAATGCTTACTAGCTATATGATCCTGGGTAAGTCAATTAAACTCAATTGCCTCACAAAAAGAAAGAAAGAGATTACAGGGGATCCCTGTGCTAGCAATGGATATAGGACCAGATGTTGTCTGGTAAAACCATTGCCCATGCCCACTTCTGGAGGGGAGAGGAACAGTTTTAATCAAGAGGGAATGAGAGCCCTGAGGAAAAGTACCAGTTTAGATCACAAAGGGAAAAGGACTCTGAAGAAAATATGACACATGATCCCAAATGAGCAGGGTTTCTGAGGAACAATATTGTTTCCAGTTTTGTTTTTGGTTCCAAACGAGTAGGGAGAGAGCTTGAGAAGCAGTATCAATTGCAATTTCAAGAGATCATGGGCCCTTCCTGGGAAAAGATTTGAGTGCAGACCAAAAGAACAGTGACCATACCACTCCTTTGGTGATACCATCTTGGAAGCACTGAAAACCTTCAAACTCTCAAAACTAGTTTCAAAAACATAAATGTAAAAAAGGCCTGAAACTTGAAAGAGTGGCCCCTCCCTATGATGGGAACAGAACCCAATTTTAACATAAAGTTCAAAATCAAAACGTAGAGTAAAAACTAAGCAAAAAAAAACCAAAACCACACCACCAAAATGTACTATAGTGACAATGAAGATGGACACAAATTTAAAAGAAGACAAGTAAAGCAGTTGTAAACAAAGCCTTAAAGGGAAAAAATGTGAATTGAACACAAGTCCAACAAAATTGTCTGGATGAAGTAAAAAAATAATTTTCAAAATAAACTAAGAATGGCAAAGGAAAAAATAGACAAAGAAATGAAAACAAAGGAAGAAAAATTATGAAATAGAATAAACAGATTGGTAAAAGATGGCAAAAGATAGTGAAGAGAACAATGCCTTAAAAAAGAAGTGGCCAAGTGGAAAAAGATAAGAAAGAAAAAAATTCATTAAGTAAAAGAATTCCTTGAAAAGCAGAATTTTCCAAATGGAAAAAGAGGTTCAAAAATTCATTAAAGAAAATAATTTCTTGAAAATTGGAATTAATAACCTGGAAACTAATGACTTTATGAGACATCAAGAAGCAATAAAACATAGTCAAAAGAATGGAAAAAAGTAAAAGAAAATGTGAAATATCTCATCAGAAAAACAACTGACCTGGAATATAGAAAGAAGCAAATAAGCAACAAGGAACTAAAACTATCACTCTTTATAGATGATGTGATCATATTTTTAGAGAACCCTAGAGTATCAACTAAAAAAACTAGTTGAAACAATTAACAAATTTAGCAAATGTACAGGATATAAAATAAACCCACACAAATCATCAGCACTTCTATATACTACCCCAAAAATCCATAAGCTAAAGATAGAAAGATATTTCCTTTAAAATAACATAAAATAAATGATGAGCAGGAAGGTTTCAGAGATACCTGGGGAAATTTTATATGAACCCATGCAATATGAAGTGAACAGAACTCATGTAACATGAAACGAGAAGAACATTGTACATGGTAACAGCAAAATTGTGAGGATAATTACTGTAAAAGACTTAGATATTCTGATCAAGACAATAATTGAAGACAGTTCTAATAGACCTATGATAAAAAATTTCCAAAGAGAAATAGTAAACTCTGAATGTAAATCAAAGCATATTTTAAATTTAATTTTATTCTTCTTGTTTACAACATGGCTAATATAGAATATTATACATGATTCCACATTTAGTATCGTTATCAAATTGTTTGCTTTTTCAAGGAAGAAGGAGGCTGGAAACAGAGGTAGAGAACTTGGAACTCAAATTCTTTTTTTAAAAAAATGAATGTTAAAAAATTGTTTTATACATAATCGGGACATATTTGATGAAATAGAAATATGTCAGAAGGGAGTAATTTTTAAAAGCTCTGTTTAATATAAGTTTGAGTCCTGAGTTACTTTGGATCCTTCAGTTTGAAAGTCCATCCTGCTACATATCCAATCCAGTTAATTGCCAGTGGAGTTAGGGATTACCAGGGAGACATAACTATGCTGTTCTCCATTGTGTTCAGTCTCTTCCCATACTTGCCATCTCCCTATTGCTGTGTTGCTCTTCAGAAATAACTCTCTCCCCTTTTGAACTGAAGGAACAAAGGATGATTCAGACTAAAAATCAGAAATTCAGGAAAGGAGAATAGACAATAAGAGTTCAGAAGCAAGGCAAAAAAGTCACTTTGGGAATTCAGGCAAGGAGTTTATACAAGATTTTTTGAACCCAAGCAATGGAGATCTGTAACCAAACACAAAATCTTAACTATAGATGTAGAGAATCAGCTTTGAGAGTTTTGTCTTGGAGCTTGCCAAACCTTTGCCTTGTCCCTTAAACATTTGTATATTTCTTATGAAGGCATGAGTCAATTCCCAGCCACAACTTCTCTGAAATTTGTTGGCAAATATAAAGAGGATATGGCAGTTTCTGAAAATAGGAAACCAGAGGAACACACAAAAGGAATGTTTTGGGTAATAAAGAACTGAATTTCCATCATTTGAAATTATAAAATGTAGCCAGAATATTTTTGTACTGATAAGTTTTTTTCTTCCTATTAATAACATTCTTGGGGTATAAACTGAGCAATCAAAAAGCATAATGAATTTTTATTAGATAATTCCATATTGCTTCCCCTGATAATGCTGTGATCTCCTAGGCTCTAGGCCCTATTTGTCTACCTCTACAATCTTCATTTGTTCCATCTACCTCAGTTGACTTCCCAAGACTCAATTTCTTTTCTCAATAGATTCCTTATTCTTCTAGCTCTTTTTGTTCCCCCAGTAATTTCAGAGGTACCAGACTCAAGGAGCATAGGCCATGTGCTGTCCACAAAAATGGCAGAACTAAATTAAAATATAATTTGGAAATGTTTAGCACAGTAAATAAAAATATAATAGAATACATAATGTTAATTAATGAAGAGTTTTCTAAATTAATTTTTTTTCTGCAAGGAAACACTTTTCTATTTGAGTGACACTACTAATCAATATCACCTCTGATAGAGATATATAGATATCGGTACTGTCTACAGGTATGTTCAATAGGTAATTTGCCAAACTGGGATCTCAGTCCTTGTCTCTCCTTGATATCATTGCCTAGTTGTTATCCATACAAACAATATGGCAGAAACCAAAGAATTTTTGTCAATTTAGTTTCACCAGGGAATGTTGATGCCTTCCAAATTCAAAAAGTGAACAAGTAGGTATGTAGCCAAGGTGGTGGAAAGCAGACATGTATCTATGTGACCTCCTCTGAGCTTCCCTCAAATCAACAGCAGATTAAGCCTCTGAACTGGTTTTGGAGTGACAGAATCCACAAATATTTAGAGTACAACAAATTTCCAGAAGAAAATACTTCGGAAGAACTTCAGAAAAGGTCTGCTTCAATCAGATCGGGGAAGAATCTGCCAAGCCCAGACCATAGTGTTCAGGGAGCCCTGGGTAAGGAGCTGGGTTGGGGAGCCAGGATATTGAGACATCCATATGCCAGAGAATCTACTGCAAGTCTTTTAGGCTATTCTGTCCTGGTTACAATACAGTAGTTCAGCAGATTTGCTGTAAGACACCTACAGTAAATACAAAAGGCAAATTGTGAGCTCCTGAACCTCAGAACGTGGGACTTGGTCATGCCTATCCAGCACCAGAAATCAGTCAGAAACACCAGCCCCTGGGCAAACTAAAGTGGCTGTCACCCTTTTGTGTTAAGAGCAGATATCAACCCTTAAAAATGAGCAAAAAAAAGCAAAAAGAGCTCTGACCATAGACAGCTTACGGAGAGAGAAAAGAACAGACCTCCAATCCTGAGCTTCCTAAAGGCAAATCAACTCCAGATGAAGCCCCAAAGGCTGACATGAGTTGATGGCCATTTCACAAGGCTCTCTTGAAAGAATTCAAAAAG
Source organism: Myrmecobius fasciatus (assembly GCA_023553655.1). Classification (NCBI taxonomy): domain Eukaryota; kingdom Metazoa; phylum Chordata; class Mammalia; order Dasyuromorphia; family Myrmecobiidae; genus Myrmecobius; species Myrmecobius fasciatus. Next base: position 4,729 of record JAJPUD010025513.1, on the reverse strand, counting down.
GATCTTAAAAGAAAATGGGAAGAAAAATGGGGAAAGGAAATGAGATCTTTGCAAGAGGTTATGGAAAAGGAAAAACAGAAATTATCTGAAGAAAACTCCTTAAAATAGATATGATGAAATGGGAAAAGCATAAAACTTTCTACAAAATAGATTTGACAAAATGGAAAAGGCAAATAACTCCTTACAAAATAGATATGTAAAAGAAACCAATTCATTGAAAAATAAAATTTGTGAAATGGGGAAAAATGCAATGAACAAAATAATTCATTTAAAAATTCAATTGGCCAAATACAAAGAAGTGAACAGTTTGAATCTTAGCTAAACTACCAAGTTTCCCAGCTCACACCATCCAATTGTGAGGTGACTTCAGGAAATCTCACCAGTGGTAGGTTAAGTTCAAAAGGTTATCAGGAGGGGGGAAAAGCTATCTTCTTGTACTCCATATCAGAAAAGATAAGGCACTAAGGGGAACACCAAGTAATTGATATTTTACATGGAGAATCATTTAACATTAGAGGTAGAAGGGACATTTGAAATTACCTAGTCCAACCCACTCATTTTATTATGAAGAATACTTAGACCTAGAGAGATGAAATAACTTTTTTAAAGCCACATGATTAGTTAAATGCAGATGTGTGATAAGGATCTGGAATCCTTGAATATTAATCCATTGTCCTAAATATTGAACTACCCCTCAGTCTTTTTTTTCCTTTTTTTTTTGTTGATTTCTTTTGTCTCTTGTATCACCTTCATCTCTCAATATTCCCTCTCCTCTCCCACTCATAGAGTCCTTACTATAATAGAATAAAAAATAAGGCAAAGGAGGGGAAACAGCTCAATAAAACTAACCAATGTGTCAACTAAGTTTGCCAATACATGCAATTTTCCATGTCCATAGCTCTTTCTTCTATAGAGAATATTTTCATAGCTCCTTTTTAAGACCATGCTTTGTTCTCATCAGTGTTCAGTTGAGATTTTTTTTCTGTTCTTTCCATTAATATTGCTGTAATCATTGTATAAATGTGTTTTTCCCTGTTTATATACTTCACTTTGTCCTCAATAGGAATTTCTCTAAGCTTCTCTATATTCACTATTTCTTAAAGCTCAGTAATATTCTATTACATTTCAAATAATAGTTTCTTTAGTCATTTCCCAATTGATTGGCATCTGCTACTTTGTTTCCTTTTGTGTTGATGTTTCTGTTTTTTCTGTTACAAAAAGTGCTTGTAAAACTATGTGTTCTTTTACATTCTTGGAGTATATGACTATCAATAGGATTAATCCATATCAAAAGATATGGACATGTTATTCACATTTTCAGTATATTGTAGCATCAAGTTAACTTCCAGAATGGAGATATCAATTCATAGCTCCACCAATGGTATCTTAATGTACCTTTCTTTCCACAACCCCTCCAAAACTGACTGTCTTTTTTCTTCAGTGTCAATTTCCTGGGTATGAGATAGAACTTTGAAGTTTTTTTAGTTTTGCAATTATGTTATGAATGATTTAATTCAAACTTTCACATAATTATTAATGTTTGCAATTCTTACTTTGTAAGCCTCTCATGTTTTTATTGTAATTTAGATCTTCCTCTCCCTTTAAATACTAAGGTGAAAACTATAAGTCAATTGAATTCACTAAATGACTTGCTATTACGTAAAAGACACATACATGTATTTATTGTATACTAATTGGTTGTCTTCTGTACTTTTCTTTTCAGTGTTCAAATAGTTTCTTAACATGACTTTAATTTTGGAAATTCTCCAAATATTTTATTCAGGGAATTATTTTTATTGATTTACCCATGGAAGAAAAACAGTGGTTTATTATCACTCATGTATAAAAGAGAAGAGTAGAATAATTATAAAATTAAGTATACAATATTATACTATATTTTATTTGACAAGCTTTTATTTTTTTGGGGGGGGTTCTTTTTTTTTATTTTAAGCTTTTTATTTGTATAACATATGTATGGGTAGTTCCCCAACCTTGATCTTTACAAAGCTTTCCATTACAAATTTTACCCCCAGTCCCCTCCCCTCCCCTAGATGGCAGGAAGTCCACGACATGTTAATAATGTTGAAATGCTTGAGAAGTTATGCAAGAAAAATCCTATCTACAAGAAAAAAAAGAATCAGAGAAAGGCAACACAATGCAAGCAAATGTCAATAGAGATCATGAAAATGTTACGTTGTGGTCCATATTTCATGTCCCTCTTTCTGGGTGTATATGGTTTTCTTCAGTGAACAACTGGAACTGGTTTGAGACAATTCTTTATTGCAGAGAGCCATGCCCATCAGAATTGATCATCATGTAACACTGTTGTTGCTGTGCATGATGATCTCCTGGTTCTGCTCGTTTCACTCAGCATCAGTTCATGCAAGTGCCTCCAGGCCTCTCTGAAATCGTCCTGCTGGTCGTTTCTTACAGAGCAAGAATATTCCATAACATTCATATACCATAATTTATTCAGCCACTCTCCAATTGATGGGCATCCCTTCAGTTTCCAGTTTCTAGACACTACAAAAAGGGCTGCCACAAACATTCTTGCACATGTGGGTCCCTTTCCCTCCCCTAAGATCTCTTTCGGATATAGGCCCAGTAGAAACACTGCTGGATCAAAGGGTATGCACAGTTTGAGAACTTTTTGAGCATAGCTCCAAATTGCTCTCCAGAATGGTTGGATCCGTTCACAGTTCCACCAACAATGTATTAGTGTCCCAGCCCTCCCACATCCCCTCCAACATTCATCGTTATCTTTTCCTGTCATTTTAGCCAATCTGACAGGTGTGTAGTGGTATCTCAGAGTTGTCTTAATTTGCATTTCTCTGATCAATAGTGATTTGGAGCAACTTTTCATATGACTAGAGATGGTTTTAATTTCATCATCTGAAAATTGTCTGTTCATATCCCTTGACCACTTATCTATTGAAGAGTGGCTTGAATTCTTATGTAAATGAGACAATTCTCTATATATTTTAGAAATGAGGCCTTTATCAGAACCATTAAATGTAAAGATGATTTCCCAATTAGATGCTTCTCTCCTAATCTTGTCTGCATTTGTTTTGTTTTTACAGAAACTTTTTAACTTAATATAGTCAAAATTATCCATCTGGTGTTCAATTAGGAGTTCCAAGTCTTCTTTGGACATAAATTTGTTCCATCTCCACAGGTCTGAGAGATAAATTATATTACGTTCCTCTAACTTGCTTACAAAGTCCCTATTTATATCTAGATCATGAACCCATTTAGATCTTATCTTGGTATGTGGTGTTAGGTATGGGTCAAGCCCTAATTTCTTCCACACTAGTTTCCAATTTTCCCAGCAGTTTTTGCCAAATAGAGAGTATTTATCCCAAAAGCTGTGGTCTTTGGGTTTATCGAACACTAGATTGTTAAGGTTAATGCCTAGGTTGTCCTGATAACCTATCCTGTGCCACTGATCGACTGCTCTATTTCTTATCCAGTACCAAACGGTTTTGATGACCGCTGCTTTATAATATAGTTTTAGATCTGGTACAGCAAGGCCACCTTCATCTGCCTTTTTTTTCATTAATCCCCTTGAAATCCTTGACCTTTTGTTCTTCCAAATGAACTTTGCTACTATTTTTTCTAGATCTGTAAAATAATTTCTTGGGAGTTTGATTGGTATGGCACTAAATAAGTAGGTTAGTTTGGGTAATATTGTCATTTTTATTATGTTCGCTCTGCCTACCCATGAGCACTTAATATTTTTCCAATTGATTAGGTCTGATTTTATTTGTGTGGAAAGTGTTTTGTAATTTAGTTCGTATAGTTTCTGACTTTTCCTTGGCAGATAGATTCCCAAATATTTTATCCTATCATCTGCTATTTGGAATGGAATTTCTTTTTGTATCTCCTGCTGCTGAACTTTCTTGGTAATATATAAAAATGCTGATGATTTATGTGGATTAATTTTGAATCCTGCAACTTTGCCGAAGCTGTGAATTGTTTCTAGTAGTTTTTTAGTTGAATCTCTAGGGTTCTCTAAGTATACCATCATGTCATCTGCAAAGAGTGATAATTTGGTTTCTTCATTACCTACTCTGATTCCTTTTATCTCTTTTTCTTCTCTTATTGCTAAAGCTAACATTTCTAATACAATATTAAATAGTAATGGTGACAGTGGGCAGCCTTGTTTCACTCCTGATCTTATTGGGAATGGTTTTAGTTTGTCTCCATTACATATGATGCTTGCTGATGGTTTTAAATAGATGCTACTGATCATTTTAAGGAAAAGCCCATTTATTCCTATACTCTTTAGTGTTTTTAATAGGAAAGGGTGTTGGATTTTGTCAAAGGCTTTTTCTGCATCTATTGAGATAGTCATATGGTTTTTGTTAGTTTGGTTATTAATATAATTAATTATGCTGATAGTTTTCCTAATATTGAACCAGCCCTGCATCCCTGGTATAAATCCTACTTGGTCATAGTGTATTATCCTGGGGATGACTTTCTGTAATCTCATTGCTAAAATCTTATTTAAAATTTTTGCATCAATATTCATTAGGGAAATTGGTCTATAGTTTTCTTTCTCTGTTTTTACCCTACCTGGTTTAGCTATCAGCACCATATCGGTCTCATAGAAGGATTCTGGCAGTATACCTTCTGTCCCTATTTTCTCAAATAGTTTGTGTAGTATTGGAATCAATTGTTCTTTGAATGTTTGGTAGAATTCACATGTAAATCCATCTGGCCCTGGAGA
>JAJPUD010025512.1:1662-16458 GCA_023553655.1 Myrmecobius fasciatus | reverse complement strand
GGAATTAATGAAAAAAAAAGGCTGATGAAGGTGGCCTTGCTGTGCCAGATCTAAAATTATATTATAAAGCATCGGTCATCAAAACCATTTGGTACTTGCTAAGAAATAATGCAGTTGATCAGTGGAATAGGATAAGATCAAAGGCCAAACCAGGCAATAACTATCACAGTCTAGTATTTGATAAACTCAAAGATCCCAGCTTTTGGTATTAGTGCTCACTATTTGACAAAAACTGCTGGGAAAATTGGAAATTAGTATGGAAGAAATTAGGGCTCAACCCACACCTAACACCACCTAACCAAGATAAGATCTAAATGGGTTCATGATTTAGATATAAAGAGTGACATTATAAGCCAATCAGAGGAACATAGGATAGTTTAACTCTCAGACCTGTGGCGAAGGAAGGAATTTGTCTCCAAAGTTGAATTGGAACTCTTAATTGAATGCCAGAAAGATAATTTTGATTATATTAAGTTAAAAAGGTTTTGTAGAAACAAAACTAATGCAGACAAGATTAGGGGGGAAGCAATAAATTGCAAAATCATATTTACTTTTAAGGGTTCTGATAAAGGCCTCATTTGTAAAATATATAGAAAATTGTCTCATATTTATAAAAATTCAAGCCCCTCTTCAAAAGATAAATGGTCAAAGGATATGAACAGACAATTTTCAGATGATGAAATTGAAACTATTTCTAGTCATATGAAAAGGTTTTCTAAATAACTATTCATCAGAGAAATGCTAATTAAGACAATTATGAGATACCATTACACACCTGCTAGATTGGCTAAGATGACAGAAAAAGATAACGATGAATTTTGGAGGGGATGTGGGAAAACTAACACACTGATACATTGTTGGTGGAATTTGTGAACAGATCCAACCATTCTGGAGAGCAATTTGGAACTATGCTCAAAAATTATCAAACTGTGCATCCTCTTTGACCTAGCAGTGTTTCTATTGGAGATATATCCAAAAGAGATCTTAGAAGAGGGAAAGGGACCCACATATGCAAAAATGTTTGTAGCAGCCCTTTTTGTAGTGGCTAGAAACTGGAAGCTGAATGGATGACCATTCAAATGGAGAATGGCTGAATAAAATATGGTATGAATGTCATGGAATATTATTGTTCTTTAAGAAATGACCAACAAGATGATTTCAGAGTGGCCTGGAGAGACTTGCATGAAGTGATGCTGAGCAAAATCAGCAGAACCAGGAGATCATTGTACATGGCAACAATAAGGCTATATGCTCAATTCTGAAGCACATGGCTCTCTTCAACAATGAGATGTTTCAAACCAGTTCCAATTGTTCAGTGATGAAGAAAGCTATAGACATCCAGGGAGAGGCCTGTGGGATCTGATTCTGGAGCACAACATATCATTTTCACACTCTCTATTGATGTTTGCTTACATTATGTTTTCCTTCTCAAGGTTTTTTTTTTTCTGTACAGCAAGATGTGTATAAATATATATAAACATATTCAATCTGTCAAATATTTTGAGATAATTAACATGTATTAGACTTCCTGCCATCTAGGGGAGGAGTGGCGGGTAGGAGGGAAATATTTGTAACAGAAAGCTTTGCAAGGGTCAATGTTGAAAAATTACCTATGCATATGCTTTGCAAATAAAAAGCTTTAATAAAAAAAGAAAAATCCTATAAATCATTATTGTATAGAGAACTGTGAGTAATAACAATTCTGAGTTATCACCTACCTATCAGATTGGCTACTATGGAGGAAAAGAAATGATAAATATCAGAGAGTATGTGGGAAATTTGGATCAGTAATGCATTCTTTGTGGAATTGTGAACCATTCTGGAGAACAATTTGAAAATATGTCCAAAGAGTTTTAAAACTGTAGATATTCATTAATCCACTAATTCCACTACTAGTTCTGTATCCCAAAGCAATCATAAAAAATAGGAAAAGACCTACTTGCTCAAAAACATTTTTATCAACTTTTTTTTTCTTTTTGGTAGTGAACAATTGGAAATCGATGAGATACCTGTCTGTTGGGGAATGTCTGAACAAATTGTGGTAAACAAATGTAATGGAATAATATTGTTTTATAATAAATGATGAATAATGGATTTCAGAAAAATCTGGAATGATTTACAGGAACCTGGAGCATTTGCATGCTGAGCAAAGTGAATAGAACTAGGACAACTTTGTACATAGTAATAGCAACATTATGCAATCACCAAATTGAATAGACTTAACTCTTCTCAACAATATAATGATCTAGGAAAAGTCCAAGAGATTAATAATGGAAAATGCTATTTAGAGAAAGGATTATGTGGAGATAGCTTTGTTATGATTGTACATATATAACCTATATCAGATTGCTTAGCATCTTGGAGAGGGCAATGGAGGGGGAAAAAATTGAAACACAAAGTTGTATAATAAGTGAATGTTGAAAATTAACTTTATATTAATTGTAAAAAGTAAAGAATTATTAAGTGGGGATAAGCTAATCAGAATAAAAGACTAATCTATGAAATATCTAAAAAAAGGAGGAAAAAGAGCTTATTATTTGCAAAGCCCTGAGGATACTGCAAATAGGAAAATAAAAACAATTCCTGATCTTAAGGAGATCACAGATCCTACTCATAGTAGGATCTGATGATGAAATAAGATATATGGAAGGTTTTAACTGCAAATCACATGGAAAGATTCTAGGACACTTAGGGTGCAATTGCAAAGCAAATTATAATTCATCTTTATTATTATTTTATTTGATAAAATAGTATTTCTTTATATTGAACTATCTGATGAAAAGTGGAAGCATGGATATTAGAAAGCCACTTGAGACCAGAGCCCTGGGTTTTCATCAGGGCCTGAGGACAATTGGTGTTCAAAGTGATGATGGTGATGGTAGTATTTTGGTGCCTTGCACACAATTTTAATTTCTCTCATAGTGACTTGCTACATCATCTAGGGTGCTTCCTTGATTTCTGGCTAGTAGCAGCTGGCAAGCAGTTAGTACAGGTGTCTTAGCCATTTGCCCTAGGAGAATATTTGCCAAAGATGCCAATGACAGCTGTGCTGGAAATAGATAAATAGCCTGGGGGTGGTGCTATTTATAGAACTGTTGTGTCTCTCTGTATCTTGTTATTGGTGATGAGGCATGTGGCCTTCTTTTCTACAAAGATTTCTCACCTAATTGATGACTGCAGAGCTTGGGCTGGAAGCAAATTTATTAAATATTATTATTATTATTCAATTATTTCCAAATTTTGTGGTTCCCTATTCTGGGCTGTCTCCATCAAGGTCAGAGGGGAGATAGTTGGCAATGGGGTTGCTGATGAAGGTGAACTTTTTTAGTATATGCAACCTCCTGAATCTCTTTTAGGGTATCCTGCTTATTCAGTATAACTATTTTCCCTGTCCTCTGAGGGTCATCTGATTGGCATTTGGCAGAGATCAGTCATTCTTTCTTCATAAGGGTTGCCTCCCCTGCTGATGGCTGAGACTAGGCTAGAAGCAGATCTAATGGTTCACCATAATGGTTCCTGCGTCTATTTTCTCCTTTCATAGAAGATGAACGGAAAATAAATTTTTGGCCATTGAATATATGTTGACATGGAAATTTTTTATCAGAAAGTAGCTTGAAGTTATTGCAAGTATTGTTAATAGCAAGAACATGTGTGTAGAAACATGTCACAAGATTATTGACTCATAGAAGAACATTCCTCACCCCCAGATTTTGCCCATTTGAAAATATAAAGGGTGGTTAAATGATTTGCTTAAAGTCATGCAACTGCTAAATGTCTTAGTTGAATTTGAACTTAGAACCTCCTAAGTCAAAATCCAACAGCCTATATATCATACAACGTTATGTTCAGTTATTTATTTAAAATGTGGCAATATTATTAAGAAAGGGATTTTTCAGTAATCTGATGTGATTCATCACATTAGTCAAGGATTGTATGATTTTGACATTGAAATAGGAGATAGTAACATTATGCATATTTTGGGGAAACTAGTGCTTTTCATGGGGTACCAATACCTAAGGGAATTAATTTCTCCTTGAGTCAGAGCTTTTAGTGGGAGAAGGGAAGAAATTAAAGTTGGTCATAAGAAAGGAACTTCTGAAGTCAGTGGGGGAATGCTAGATCTGGGAATGAGCAGAAAGATATAGTAGCAGGCTCCCCAGGAAAAAGTATCCCTCCCAACTCAGATTCACCAGTAGAGAAGGGTAATTTAAAGGGTGTTATAACATATTCTGCTAAAGCAAAGGAGCTATTTCTACTTTTCTAGCTAACTAGGTACATTGGCTGGGCCATTTCACATTAGTTTATACATATCTGAAGAGTGATGTATTGAGGTACCCGCACACGTCCTAAAAACACAATGTGATTTGAACTACCTTCGAAGACCCACATGCCTTTTATTCCTCCTTCTACCACAAATAGCCCCACAAATCAACATAATTGTTTATTCTAGGTACCAGAACTCATAGCTCTTGGAATAATCTTTTCATAGGAATGATTTTAAGGTTATATTTAAGTACATATTTTCAATTTAAAACAAGTCAAACAAACAAATGTATTGCCAGAAAAATGCAACAAACAAACAAACAAACAAAAAACAAAAAAACAAAAAAACTTAATGCCTTAATATCTAAAGGAGGAAAACTGGTTGCTCGTGCCTTACCAATCAAGATCATCTTGATATCAATAGTTCAATACCCAAACTATAATAGATTATTAAATAGATAGTTTGTGAGTATTAACAAAAAAATGGTTATGACTAGGAATGGCCTTAGATTTTCTAGTAACAAGGACTGTCATTCAAATCACATTTGTTCTTTTGATATGCCTTATATATCTGAGAAAGTGAAACAGCTGAGCAAATTTCTATAACAGCAAGATGCTTGATGAAGCATTTTCTTTCTTTCTGTTATGAATTCTACATATGTAAAATGGATGACATTTTCATATCTTAAAATAATAGTTGAAAAAATGTATCTCCAAAATTTTGATTAATTAATCAATGCCAACTTAGCAGAAGGTGTTCAGGGAATTCCTTGAAGATTTTGTAATTGGTTTTATGTTGCTTAACATTTTATCAGTATCTTGGATGAAGATATTTATGTCATATTTATCAAATTTGAAGATGACATAACTCTAGGAGGCATACTTAATGTAGTGAATGACAGGATCAGGTTTCAAAAAGGCCATGACTGGCTGGAAAATGGGACAAATATAATAAAATAAAATATAATAAAGATAAATTGTATGTACCAAGAATTTGATAACCTAACAAAAGTCACATCACATAAAAAAGACTGTATGTCAAGCATGCTGTGTTGTTTTATTGTAGATTTCTTTAAAAAGCATGAAAGAATAAGATACATTACTGTAATATAATCCCTTGCAACTCTTACAATCCCCTTCTAAAAACACTATTGCTAAAACTCAATCTATTCCATAGACAATCTAAATCATAAGTAATAAAGGTTCCATTTTGTGCTAAAATTATAAGATGATATGATTCTGGATATTAAAGTTTCAAAAGATTTATTTGTCTGTAATTGCATCATTCTACAGACATGCAAAAATTTAAATATCAAGAAATACAGTGACAATAATGATGGTTAACATTTAGAGAATGAGTTAAGGTTTGTGAACTGCATCACATATGTAATCTATTTAGTTATAGATCTTCAAAATAATTCTTTGAGGTAGGCACAATTATTATTTATCATTTTAAATATGAGTAAACAAAGATGTAGAGAAGTTGTGTCTTACTTACTATCTGATGTATGACCTGAACTCAGATTTCTATTGATTCCAAGAATAGCACTTAATCCATTAAAATATCAAGTTATTGAGGACTGCTAGTTAAGGACGTTGTAATCACACAGATTGTTTAATCATTTAGTGGGGTTTTTTGGATTGATTTATTAACTTGTAGCAAATTCAATTCTATGTTTTATTGATTAACAAATTAGCCATGAGAGGAAAATTAAGTGTTGTTTTAATCCTTTTTGTAATCAGAATTATGTGAACGAGCTATGCAAATGTATTTGTTGGACTGTAGGAAAGATAGAAAACTATAATTATCAGAAGTTTTGTGCTTTGGATTGTAATTATGTATGCAAGTCATTTTACTCATATGTACTTGATATTGCTGTCTATAAAATAGGTACAGTAGTCACCACTTTTCACCTAATAGTGTGGTAATAAGAAAGCTGAATCCAAAAAGTAATGTTATGGAGGTATTGCCATCAAAATGGAAAGTGTAACTGGAAAAGTGACACCACAATAAAAAGTAATGATGAAACATTCCACTATCCTCTTCAAAAATATTTTGGGTATTAAAAAATGTGCCACAGAATTTAAATAGAATCAATGTGATGCATGCCAACAGATATATAAAGGATAGTTTTTAAATTTTTTTTAATTAAAGCTTTTGAGCACTTAATGTTTTTCCAATTGACTAGGTCTTACTTTATTTGTGTGGAAAGTGTTTTGTTGTTTAGTTCATATAGTTCCTGACTTTTCCTTGGAAGATAGATTCCCCAATATTTTATACTATCAACTGTTATTTTGAATGGAATTTCTTTTTGTATTTCTTGCTGCTGAACTTTCTGGGTAATATATAAAAATGGTGATGATTTATGTGGATTTATTTTGTATCCTGTGACTTTGTTAAGTTGTGAATTGTTTCCAGTAGTTTTTTAGTTGAGTCTCTAGAGTTCTCTAAGTATGCCATCATGTCATCTGCAAAGAGTAATAATTTAGTTTCCTCATTACCTACTCTAATTCCTTTTATCTCTTTTTCTTCTCTTACTGGCAAAGCTAACATTTCTAATAAAATATTAATTAGTAATGGTGACAGTGGGCAGCCTTGTTTTGCTCCTGTTCTTATTGGGAATGGTGCTAGTTTGTCTCCATTACATATGATGCTTGCTGATGGTTTTAAGTAGATGCTACTAATTATTTTTAGGAAAAACTCATTTATTCCTATACTTTCTAGTGTTTTTAGTAGGAATGGGTGTTGGATTTTATCAGATGCTTTTTCTGCATCTATTGAGATAATCATATGATTTTTGTTAGTTTGGTTATTAATAAAATTGATTAAGCTAATAGTTTTCCTAATATTGAACCAGCACTGCATTCCTGGTATAAATCCTACTTGTTCATAGTGTACTATCCTGGGGATGACTTTCTGTAATGTCATTGCTAATATTTTATTTAAAATTTTTGTATCAATATTCATTAAGAAAATTGGTCTATAGTTTTCTTTCTCTGTTTTCACTCTACATGGTTTAGCTATCAGCACCATATCTGTATCATAGAAAGAATTTGATAGTAAACCTTCTTTCCGTATTTTTTCAAATAGTTTATATAGTATTGGAATTAATTATTATTTGATTGTTTGGTAGAATTCACATGTACATCCATCTGGCCATGGAGATTTTTTCTTAGGGAGTTGATTAATAGCTTGTTCTATTTCTTTTTCTAAAATGGAGCCATTTACGTAATTTATTTCCTCTTCTATTAAATTGGGCAATCTATATTTTTGTAGATATTCCTCTATTTCCTTTAGATTATCAAATTTATTGGCATAAAGTTGGGCAAAGTAAGCCCTAATTATTACTCTAATTTTCTCTTCATTGGAGGAAAGTTCTCCCTTTTCATTCTTGAGACAAACAATTTTATTTTCCTCTTTCCTTTTTCTAATCAAATTAACTAAAGGCTTATCTATTTTGTTGGTTTTTTCATAAAACCAATTCTTAGTTTTATTTATTAATTCAATAGTTTTCTTATTTTCAATTTTATTGATCTCCCTTTTTATTTTTAGAATTTCCAATTTGGTATTTAATGGAGGGTTTTTAATTTGTTCTTTTTCTAGTTTTTTTTTTTTTAATAGTAAGCTCAATTCATTGCTCTTCTCTTTCTATATTTTATAGAAGTAAGTATCTAGAGATATAAAATTACTCCCCTATACCTGCTTTGGCTGTATCCCACAAATTAATAAGATATAGTTTCCTTCCTTATCTCTTTTGATTAGATCTATCTTTGCTTTTATTTGATGTGAGATAAGGATTGCTACCCCTGCTTTTTTTGTTCACATGAAGCATAATAGAATCTGCTCCAGCCTTTTACCTTCACCCTCTATGTGTCACATGCTTTAGATGTGTTTCTTGTAGACAACATATTGTTGGATTCTGGTTTTTAATCCAGTCTGCTATCCGTTTCTGCTTTATGGGAGAGTTCATCCCATTCACATTAACGGTTAAAATAACTAATTCTGTATTTCCTGCCATCTTATTTACCCAAGTTATGTTTTTCTCTTTCCTTTCCCCTTTCTCCCTTCCTACCTCCCCAGTATTTTGCTTTTGATTACCGCCTCCCCCAAACAGTCCTCCCCCCTTTAGAGCCCTTTTCCTTTTTTTACTCCTTTTCCCTGATTCTTCTGTTTTCCCTTCTATTAATGTATCCCTTTCTTTTCCTCCTTTCCCTCCCCTTTCCCTACAATGAAGGGTTTCTCTGTGAAACCAAATGTGTTTGGTATACTTTTTTAGTGCCCAATCTGATTAGAGTAAGATTCACACAATGCTCATCCCCCTCCCTTCTTTCCCTCATTTATATTAGGTTTTCTTTGCCTCTTCATGAGATTTTACATTATTTTACCTCCTTTTTTTAAAACCTTATTTTACCACATATTCACTTTTTTTCCCAGTATGATAGCCTTTCCACCTCTAGTTTTCTTTTTCTTATTATCAAAATACTATCAAATTATCCCCCTAATCTACTATATGCCTCTGGTAGAAATATAGTTCTCAAGAGTTCTTTCCTTTTTTCCTCTTGATGTTTCTTTTGAGTTCTGTGCTTGGAGGTCAAATTTTTTTGTTCAGATCTGGTCTTTTCATTAGAAATAGGTGAAAATCACCTATATAATTAAATTACCATCTTCTCCCCTGGAAGATAATGATCACTCTAGCTCAGTAGTTTATTCTTGGCTATAATTTAAGTCCCTTTGCCTTTTGGAATATCTGGTTCCAGGCCCTTTGATCCTTCAATGTGGAGGCTGACAGATTTTGTGTGATTCTAATTACAATTCCTCCGTATTTGAATTGCTTCTTTCTAGCTGCTAGTGATATCTTTTCCTTGGTGTGATAATCCTGAAATTTAGCCACAATATTCCCTGGGGATTTAATTTTGGGATCTCATTCAGGAGGTGATTGTTGAATTCTTTCAATGTTGATTTTGCCTTCTGATTCTAAAACATCAGGGCAGTTTTCTTTCAAGATTTCCTGGAAGATAGTGTTTGGATTCTTTTTGTCATCATGGCTTTCAGGAAGTCCATTGATCCTTAGACTGTCTCTCCTAGATCTATTTTCCAAGTAAGTTGTTTTTCCTAGGAGATATTTCATATTTTCCTCTATTTTTTCATTTTTTTTGTTTTTGTTTGACTGATTCTTGAAGTCTTATTGAGTCATTCACTTGCAGTTGTTTAATTTTAATTTTTAATGTATTATTTTCTTCAGTTACCTTTTTTTAACTCCTTTTGTAATTGGCCAATTTGTTCATTGTATATTTTTTCCACTTCATTAATTTTGTTTTTCAGTGCATTGTTGTCTATTTCCAATTCACTAATTTTGTTTTTCAGTGCATTGTTGTCCTTTTCCATTTCACCAATTTTGTTTTTCTTGGTGTCTTTATCATATATCTTTTGGAGGGCTTCTTGCTTTGATCTCAATTCATTTCCCTGTTTATCATCTAGCTGGACTTTGTTGGTAATATGTAAATATGCTGATGATATATGTGTATTTATTTTATATCCTGCAACTTTGCTAAAATGGTGAATTGTTTCTAGTAGTTTTTTTAGTTGATTCTCTAGGGTTCTCTAAGTATATTATTAGGTCATCTGCAAAGAGTGATAATTTGGTTTCCTCATTATCTACTTTAATTTGTTTAATCTCTTTTTCTTCTCTTATTGCCTAAGATAGCATTTCTAATACAATATTGAATAGTAATGGTGATAGTGAGCAACTTGTTTTACTCCTGATCTTATTGGGAGTGCTTCTAGTTTGTCTCCTTTACATATGATGCTTGCTGATGGGTTTACATAGATGCTACTGATTATTTATAGGAAAAGCCCATTTATTCCTATACTCATTAGTGTTTTTAATAGGAATGGTTGTTGGATTTTTATCAAATGCGTTTTTCTTAATCTATTGAGATAATCATATGATTTTTGATAGTTTGGTTATTGATATATTCAATTATGCTATTAGTTTTCCTAATATTGAGCCAGTCCTGCATTCCTGGTATAAATCATATTTGGTCATAGTGCATTATCCTTGGGACAACTCTGTAATGTTTTCTAGTATTTTATTTAAGATTTTTGCATCAATATTCATTAGGGAAATTGGTCTATAGTTTTCTTTCTCTGTTTTCACCTTACCTTGTTTAGGTATCAGCATCATATCTGTATCATTTTGTGACCATTTTGTGATCATCCCATTCATATTCACAATTAAAATAATTAATTCTGTATTTCTTGCTATCTTCTTTACCATGTTATGTTTTTCTCTTTTTTCCCTCCCTTCCCCCCTCCCTAGGGTTTTGCTTCTGATCACTTCTATCAAATAGCCATCTCTCTTTAGAACATGCCCCCCCTTTTTCCTTTTTCATAATATCATAATAAAATCAAACTATACCCACATTCTTTAAGTATACCCATAACACAAATATAGTTCTCAAGATTTCTTTCCTTTTTACCTTTTTATGCTTCTCTTGAGTTCTGTGTTTGGAAAGCAATTTTTTTTTCAGCTCTGGTTTCTCCATTAGAAATAGGTGAATTCACCTATATCAGTGAATGTCCATCTTCTTCCTTGAAAGATAAAGCTCATTTTAGCTGGATAGCTTATTCCTTTGGTTTTGGTGTAGTAGATTCCAGGCCCTTGTCATCTATCAAGTTGGAAGCTGCAACATACTTGTAATCCTGATTGTGGCTCGTTAGTATTTAAATTGTTTTTTTCTGCTTGCTTGCAATATTTTTTATCCTTGGTCCAATAGTTCTGAAATTTAGCCACGATGTTCCTTGGAGTTTTTGTTTTGGAGTCTCTTTCAGGAGGTGATTGATGAATTCTTTCAATAGCTATTTTACCTTCTGATACTAGACTATCAGGGCAGATTTCCTTTAGGATTTCCTGAAAGATAATATCTAGGTTCTTTTTTTCATCATGGCTTTCAGGATATCCAATAATCCTTAGGTTGTCTCTCTTAGATTTATTTCCCAGTTCAGTTGTTTTTCCTAGGAGGTATTTCATATTTTCTTCTATTTTTTCATTTTTTTTGTTTGACTGATTCTTGAAGTCTCATTCACTTCAATTTGTTCAATTCTAATTTTTAGTGTATTATTTTCTTCGCTTAACTTTTTTAGGTGCTTTTATATTTGGCCAACAGAATTGTTTTGTTCATTGTATTTTTTTCCATTTCACTAATTATGTTTTTCAATGAATTGGCATCTTTTTCATATCTGTAAGGAGTTATATGCTTTTCCCATTTCATCAAATCTATTTTAAGGGAGTTTTCTTCAGATAATTCCTGTTTTTCCTTTTCCATACCCTCTTAAATGATCTCATTTACTTTCCCCATTTTTCTTCTCACTCTTTTAAAATCCTTTTTGAAATCTTCTAAGAAAGGCTTGTGAAATGGGGACCAGCTCATATCTCCCTTTGGAGATTCATCTGGAGTTGATTTTCCTTTAGGAACCTCAGGATTTGAGGTCTGTTCTCTCTCTCCATAAAATCTGTCTATGATTAGAGTTATTTTTTTTGCTCATTGTTTAACCGTTGAGCGAAGTGTGCACTTCAGACAAAGGAGAGACAGCTGTTTAGTTTGCCCTGGGGCAGGTCTGCTCTTTTGCTTCTGGTGCTGGGTAAGCATGGCCAGATCCCATGTTCCTCTGATAGATACAGTAGAAAACATAGTTATGTAAAAAACCTCAACAACTCAGCAATAAAAACATTTTATTTAAACAAATAACTTTATTCAATGTTTAACTAACACAAGGAATAGAGTGGCATTTAGAGTCAGTCAGATGGTAATTCATATCTGTCCTCAACAGTAGCTATATGAATTTATACAAGCCATTTAGCATATGCATATTTCAGTTTGTTTATATTTAAATTTGAGATAATAACAGAATTGTTAGGTGGATAAAATGAGAGAATATTACTAATACAGTTTACAAACCTTAAAGCCTATATAATTTCTAGTGATTATATTTGTTGCTAATACAAATCTAACAATGTTCATTAAAAATCTAAGCAAGGCATTTGCTAAATTCCTAGACAAAATATTAAATAATATCTAAATAAGGTATTCAATAGTTAGTTAATGAAGAGCAGGGATCAAAGCATTTGCTATGTTATGAAGACAGTAAGATGAGAACAGAAGCTTCTGCCCTGAATTAATGTCAATAAACATTTAAGCATTAAATATGTGACATGTAATTTGCTAAGTGTTGAGAATACAAAAAGAGCCAAATGATAGTGTTTGACTTCAAGGATTTCATGCTCAAAGATATTGTACTATTATGAGGGGATATGATTATAAAGCACTGCAGTAAATACAGTACTGTGTCTAGAGTCAGGAAGAACTGAGTTCAAATCTCAACTGGGAAACTTAATAGCTCTGTACTTTTGGTCAAGTTCACTTAACCTTGTTTGCCTTACTTCCTCATTTATAAAAGGAGTTGGAAGAGATGGCTAACTACTCTACTGTCTTTGATAACCCCAAATGGGGGTAACAAAAAGTAGGACAATATTGAAAACAACTAAATAACAAGAAAATAACAACAACTCACATTTACATAAAGTTTTCTTAATCCTTTTTTTCTGTGTCATGTTTACTTTTGAAAATTTGATAAACATTGTCTTTTTACAATGTTTTTAAATCAATGAAGAAAATGCTAAACTTTAGAGTTTAATGAAAACAAAGATTTTTTTTCCATTCAAGTTCATGGAGTCCCTGAAGTCTGTACAATTAACTCTTTGTGGACATTGGAACCAAGGATAGAAATCTCTAAGGTAGCAGATTATAATTTCAAGTCAATTTTCTTTTGAAAAAAAAAGGCTTATAAAATTAGTAACTCAATTATATTATCATCATTTTATAGATGAAGGAAGTAAAATTTTGAAGCATGAAATGACATGCGTCAGGTGCCATAGCAAGTAACAGACAAAACTGGAACTTGACTGAAGTTCTGATCCAATTTGGATAAACTTAACATTATACTAAATTGCTTTTATACCACAAGTAGTACTAGAATAGCAGCACCAGCATTGTAGTTGCATTATGAAAAATGTCCTTCTTACTTGGCCTTGCAATATAATTGACCTTTTGATTAAAAGATAACTGTCAGAAATTTGTAAAAATCAACATTGAAATCCACAAAGGTTAATAGTGTACAACTGTGATCATTACCTAATTCTATTCAGCAGATGAGCAAAAAGGACCTCTGGAGTTTTTCCTTAAACACAAATGGTATCATTGACATTCATTAAAGAATCATATATGAAACATTTTTATTTCAAATGTTACTAGGAGGATAAAACAAAACAAAACAAAACAAAAATATTTCTGGCCACTTTTATTTGGTCATTCTGGAACAAAATAAACAGTACAAAGAGGGAAAATGATATGATTAATAATGTTTATTTATAATTTCTTTTTTTAAACTTGTTCAACTTGTGATATGGTAGAAAGAGCTTTGAATTTAAAATTAAATTCCCATATTTATTATACTATTTTTTAAAATCTTCACAATGATCTGGATTGTAGTAATATTTAATATCCCTTTAGCTTGAATTTTTGAGTCTACTATTCACTATGGAGATGACAATCAACTTTACATGAGTAAATAATTGAATGCCTCTGAAACTTAGGTGAGTGTGAAATAAATTCAACATGAATATCTCTTTTAAGTGCAAAAAGTGCCTATGGATTTTGAAATATTAGGCTAGGATTTTGATATATGTGTATGTATATACATATGTATATGTAGGTATACATAATTATATATATATATATATATATTCACATGATTTTTCCTCCCCTAAGATACTTACATTATAGGAAGGAAAAAAACAGAATAAAATATCCAATAATATGTAATATTGAACCTAAATTAATTAGAAAATTTGCAAAACAATACTATATAGGATTTAAAGAATATGGAATCAGTAACAGATATTACAAAAGGTTTTATGAAAGAAGCCACACTTTAGTTGGACTTTAAAAGATGTATAGTGATTAACAGTTGGAGAGAAAGAGGAAGATCATTTTAGGCAAAAGGAGCAGTTTGCAAAACCTGGGAATTCAGAAATTGCAGGGTTTCTTAAAATGCCCCAAAACTAATGGAATTGCCAAAGTAATAGTAGAGAGATGTATAGTATTATCAGGAAATTCTCTTGGATCTGGATTCATTTTTGTGCTTAAGCTTAAGATTAGCTATATATAGACAAATATATCTATATCTATCTTATATATATTTATATATATATATATATGTGAATACATATATCTATACTTATATATACATATCAGTCTCTCTATATGCATTACAAAAATAATTTTTATTAAACCTTTTTATTTTCAAAACATATGCATGGATAATTTTTCAATAATAACCTTTGCAAAATTTTGCATTCCAATTCTTTCCCCTACCTCCCACTACCTCCCCTAGATGGCAAGAAATTCAATATATGATAAACATAGTAAAATATATGTTAAATCGAACACATACATGCATATATATATATTTTT